>OX463867.1:13397299-13519884 GCA_949825065.1 Odontocerum albicorne
TTTGTATATGTATATGTATTTGTATATGTATATGTATTATATATGTATATGTATATGGTATATATATATATATATATTTTTTTTTTTTTGTTTTTTTAATATTACAGTAGACTCTCGATTATCCGGGGTGGTAGGGGAAAAAGATCCGGATAATCACCGCAAAAAAAAAAATTGGAAAATTTATAATACTAGAGCACACGTAGCTAGCTATGTGACAAACAATTGAAAATGTACATGGGGTGACAATGTATGACAGAATACAGAATAAAGTGACTAGGGGTGAAAGTGAATTTCAGGTGGATGTGTTGAGTAAGATTAAGAATATCACTCCGAGATGGTTTGGGCATGTGGAAGGAATGTAAATGTGATTGGAAGGCGTGTGAAAGGAAGACTGAGGAAAGTATCGGTGAATTATATTTTGAAAGAAGGAAACGTTGAAAGTTAGAGAAATCGTAGAAGGTTTATGCATGTATCGTAGAAGGTTTATGGCTATGGATTTATGTCGCGATAGGAAAGTTTGCCGCTTTGTTCTCTCTGCCTACCTTGATAGGGAGAGGGCGTGATGGTATGTATGTAAATAAGTAATTAAAACGGCTATTATTTAATAAATCAACCACTATGCACGCATACTTTAAATTTACAATTTGACTTGATGCGCCCTCCCGCTTGCCTCCAAATAAAACACTGAATCTAAGCGCTTCCAAATGATAATTTGTGAACATGAATCGACCATGATTTCCAATCGATAAAGCGATAGCAATTTGCCTTTTTTTTACTAAATGCATATTCCATTTCGCCAGTTTTATTATCTGGTACCTAGAGAAGGTGGATGTGGCGAAAGATGTTTGTTGATATAGGAAATTCTTGCGCTTTGTCCTCTCTGCCCACCCCGATAGGGAAATGGTGTAATTGTGTGTATTGTTATTATGTAGTGAATAATATTTCGAAATGTTATTTAAGAAATCCGTTTTTTTTTATTAAAATGCTTAGTCAGCAATTCGGTTTATGCGACCCCGGATCATCGAAAGTCGACTGTGTACTTTTAGATGAATATCTAATTTGTTTTCGGTGAATATCTATTTATTTTTAGGTGAATATCTATTTATTTTTAGGTGAATATCTATTCATTTTTAGGTGAATATCTATTTATTTTTAGGTGAATATGTATTTTTAAATTTATTTATTTGGTTAAACTATTATATCAAATCTTGAAACTTTTCGACATGGAATTACATGTTCTACACAAAACAGTGTTTTATCTATAATATATATATATATTTTTTTCAATTTGACCGGTTTCGAGATTTCTTTCATTATCAAGGATACGAATCGACTAAATTAGGATTGGTTGGAAAAAAATACTATCATTAGCATAAGCTCGACCATATTCAACTGCCAATGCGCCAATTGTAACATGTAATTTTTCGTATCCTTGATAAAGGGGCGACCTCCGTGACCTAGTTGTTAAAACACCTGTCTTCCAGTCCGGAGATCACAGTTTATTTTATTTCAGTCCTTTTAACATATTTCTGCTTGGTTACCTGTCAATAAACCCGTTAGGTTATTATAATACGCTTTCGTTGTATATATACCTGGTGGGTTTTAATACAATATGGCAATCTTTTCTAATCAACCAGAAAGACGTAAACGAGACCTTAAGCTAAAACCAGACTGGAACCCTTTTTAAAAAAAATCTACCCACGGAAATTGAATTCGTAACGTAACGAAGACAGGCGTCTTACCAACTAGGCCACAGATGTCGCTTAGTTTAATGCGTGGATTTATTTATATTCATCAAAATTGTTATACAATAAAGACAGCGATCTCGAAACCGGTAAAACTGTGTTTATTATTAATTTCTGAAAAAAAAATTGTAAATCTTTTCCAAAATGATATTAATTTTTTTTGTAATTTTTTTCTACGCATATTTTTATAAACTATTTTCCATGAAAAAAAAAACATGTTTTACTTGCTTTTCTATACTGTTCTATTGGAGTATCCATTTTTGACATTGCACATTAATTTTATCGAAGTCGCATTCAGTCTCTAATCATTACCCAATAAGCGAATATTGTATCGCATTCAGTCTCTAATCGTTACCCAATAAGCGAATATTGTGTCGCATTCAGTCTCTGATCATTACCCAATAAGCGAATATTGTGTCGCATTCAGTCTCTGATCATTACCCAATAAGCGAATATTGTGTCCCATTCAATCTCTAATCATTACTCAATAAGCGAATATTGTGTCGCATTCAGTCTCTAATCATTACTCAATAAGCGAATATTGTATCGCATTCAGTCTCTAATCATTACCCAATAAGCGAATATTGTGTCGCATCCAATCTAATCATTACCCAATAAGCGAATATTGTGTCGCATTCAGTCTCTAATCATTACGCAATAAGCGAATATTGTGTCCCATTCAGTCTCTAATCGTTACCCAATAAGCGAACCACTTTTATACTTGATATTGCTCCTTTTTCGAATTTCGAATGCCGGCACCGAAATCCTGTTTCAGCAGTCTGACAACAGAGTATTATAGAACTATTATACGGTATATTGGAATGGGTTCTCTGTTATTAACTATGTGGGTCAAAAAGTTTGCATAAATGTGTTAGTTTGTCTTTTATAATTTCATTAATCCATACACTCACTGTTTTTACATTACCTTGTATGTGGATTTATCTTTGATTTAATACAGTTAAAATTGCATGCGAAATTGAACAAATTGCCAAATTGAACGTATTTTTAAAGTACCTTTTTTTTGCCATCAACCAAAAAATTTGAAGTTTCAAAAAATACTGGTACACGATTGGTTTCAAACTCAAACTGTTGACCTAACCAAATACTGGTACACGATTGGTTTCAAACTCAAACTGTTGACCTAACCAAATACTGGTACACGATTGGTTTCAAACTCAAACTGTTGATCTAACCAAATACTGGTACACGATTGGTTTCAAACTCAAACTGTTGACCTAACCAAATACTGGTACACGATTGGTTTCAAACTCAAACTGTTGACCTAACCAAATACTGGTGCACGATTGGTTTTAAACTCAAACTGTTGACCTAACCAAATACTGGTACACGATTGGTTTCAAACTCAAACTGTTGACCTAACCAAATACTGGTGCACGATTGGTTTTAAACTCAAACTGTTGACCTAACCAAATACTGCTACACGATTGGTTTCAAACTCAAACTGTTGACCTAACCAAATACTGCTACACGATTGGTTTCAAACTCAAACTGTTGACCTAACCAAATACTGGTACACGATTGGTTTCAAACTCAAACTGTTGACCTAACCAAATACTGGTACACGATTGGTTTCAAACTCAAACTGTTGACCTAACCAAATACTGGTGCACGATTGGTTTCAAACTCAAACTGTTGACCTAACCAAATACTGGTACACGATTGGTTTCAAACTCAAACTGTTGACCTAACCAAATACTGGTACACGATTGGTTTCAAACTCAAACTGTTGACCTAACCAAATACTGGTGCACGATTGGTTTTAAACTCAAACTGTTGACCTAACCAAATACTGGTACACGATTGGTTTCAAACTCAAACTGTTGACCTAACCAAATACTGGTGCACGATTGGTTTCAAACTCAAACTGTTGACCTAACCAAATACTGGTACACGATTGGTTTCAAACTCAAACGGTTGACATAACCAAAATATTACGTCGCATTCAGTCTTCAACCACTATTGAATATACGAAGCACTTTTAATCTTGTTTTTTTTTCGTATTTCGCAAAAAATGTCAACACAACGCATTATGATTGGTGAATCAAAGATAATGTCGCATTCAGTATCCGACAAGTGAAACATTTTTATTCCCAATCTTCCCAGTGTGAACAAAACACTGTGATTGGTGCCCTCAAAAAATACTGTCACTTGATTGGTTCCAGCTTCTAACTGTCGTCAATCGAAAACGTCGCATTTATAATAATACTGATTATAATAAAATGCCAATTTTTATAGCGCCGTTTAGAGATCAAAGTATCATCAAGGGCGCTCCAATTCGGGACTCGAATCCACTACCATTGACAGATTAAAAATATTTCAGATGAATCTTTTTATGTTTAGAAAAAACATATTTTATAAAAAAAAAAACAGAAAATTTATCAAGGAAAGACGAGCTACAAAAAAAAACCTTTGTAGTTCTTCCGATATGTGATAGTAACACATTAGTCTTTAGGTGGAGTGTAATGTATATGTGTAGTGTTCATATATAAATTTTGACAAGACCTTAAAAAAAAAACGTTGTCTTCAAGCGCTTCCTAAAGCTGCACACACAACCCACATATCTAAACACTTTGCAGATCACTTCACGCCACCGGACCAGTAACGCCAAAAATCCTGTCGTATGAAAAAAAAAACGTCCATTATTTCGTTTTTGTTATTTCTTTTAAAAATAATTACTTTGTATATTGAATTTTTCCACATATAAGGTAATCGAAAAATGGTGACAATATTAAAAAATAACATATATGTATTTTATTTTTTGCTAAATTATGTACTTTACCCGGCGGTAAGTAATACACGTCGAGCTTAAGAAAGAGACTGTCGCTTTGTAGAGCGTCGTCTCTGTCGCACGGACCGTTAGCGCATCGTGCGACAGAGACGATGCTCTACAAAGCGACAATCTCTTTCTTAAGGCCGATGTGTATTACTTACCGCCGGGTACTATAATAATACCGGGTCTCAAAAAATGTATCAAATTTGTGCAAAGTCATTTTGAAGTTATCCCAATATTTTATATTATTATATTTTAAGACATATATAGTATTAAAATATATAGACATTTACTACACGCATTGTGTGTTTTAGTTCGTAATATTTATTGTTTAAATATTTATTGTTTAAATATTTATTGTTTAAATATTTATCAAATGTTTGTGAAAGCTTTACGCGGGTGTGTGCTGATTATCCTTTGAGAACTTTTATATTTCGCAATTCATGTTGGTTATGATAAAAAAAAACTATTCTATCCATTCCTCGCATATTTGATTTCAAAATACTTTTAATAAATACACAAGTGATAATTTTAACAGTTAAAAATATATATGCACATATAGATTAAACAAATTTCGATATCGGTTTTGGATTATTTTCGGTATTGGTTTTCAGCTATTTCAGCCAAAAGTGTTTTCGACTTATTCACGGTATCGGGGTTTTCAGCATTTTCAGTCATGAGTGTTCTTGGCTTGTGTTCGGTATTGATTTATTTTCAGTAAATTCTGACCTATTTTCGGTATTGTTTTTTCAGCCTGTTTTTAACGTGTTTTCGTTGTTGATTTTCAGCAATTTGCATAATGTTTTGATTTAGTTTCGTTATTGAATTTCACCCAATTATATAAAGTGGCTTATTTTCAGTATCAGTTGTTCAGCCATTTCTACGAAATTTTATTAGCTCTTTTTCGTTTTCGGTTTACAGACATTTCTTCATGGTGTTTTTAAGGTATCGGTTTTCAGCCGATTCGTTACTGTTTTTGGCCTATTTTCAGTCAGCAATTTCAGCCAATTTATTTTCAGTATTGGTTTTCAGTAATTTCTCTCTCAAAAAGAAATCTTCGTTTTCGACTAGGAACTGAAACCGATAACATTATTGTGACGGTATGGGTGTTATTGTTAAATTGCTAGTAGCCGTTAGTATTTTCGACGAGGAACTCAAACCGATAACATTATTGTGACGGTATTGGTGTTATTGTTAAATTGCTAGTAGCCGTTAGTATTTTCGACGAGGAACTCAAACCGATAACATTATTGTGACGGTATTGGTGTTATTGTTAAATTGCTAGTAGCTGTTAGTATTTTCGACGAGAAACTGAAACCGATAACATGATTGTGACGGTATTGGTGTTATTGTTAAATTGCTAGTAGCCGTTAGTATTTTCGACGAGGAACTCAAACCGATAACATTATTGTGACGGTATTGGTGTTATTGTTAAATTGCTAGTAGCCGTTAGTATTTTCGACGAGGAACTCAAACCGATAACATTATTGTGACGGTATTGGTGTTATTGTTAAATTGCTAGTAGCCGTTAGTATTTTCGACGAGGAACTCAAACCGATAACATTATTGTGACGGTATTGGTGTTATTGTTAAATTGCTAGTAGCCGTTAGTATTTTTCAAACTTGTGTGAAAAAAAGTAGCACCGTTGTAGCTATCAGTCTGCAATAAAGCAAACAAGATGCTTGGGTTTGTAATGAATACCTTTACCAAACTATTTACCGAAACGCACGTCCTCAAAATGTTGTATAACTTAATGCTCTTAAATTTCGGTGCTTTCAAGGCTGGCTGATTGGGACACCATAAATTATCCAAATAATCATTAAAAAATCAGCTGAAACCAACAAAAGACAAGAAAACAGCGTTTCGTTTAAAATGACCGTCTAAAAACCAAAATCGACATTTGTTTGAACTCTACCCATACACTGATTTCGTTAAAATCTATTTTGTCTCTTTTGAATATCCTTTTATCGACACGAATTGCCAAATGTAATTTTTCAAAGAGATTATCTATTCATTTATTTATTATAAATTAAAATCTGATTAAATTTGTGACTTAGTAACGTAAGTTCGTCAATATTTGAAATGTAATCATAATTAAATCATTAAAACAAAATGTACATTAATGGATAACGAATATCGTGTTGTTGGTCTATTCTATTGAATTTAAAAAGAAATTAAATTATTATGAAAATATTTCAAGTGTTTTTTTAATTGTCTGTGTAACCAGACCTTATTTTTTAGGTTGATGCGACAATAATTACTGGTTTTTTTTTGGCCTTCGAAAATTCAAAAAAATATTGGTGGTAGGGGAAAAAGTAAATAAATATTCTGGAATTCTTTTTTTTTTGTAGAAAACGCTGTTTATCGTTCATAACGACCACATCAAGAGCGCTTCCTAATTAGTTCAACAACATATTCCTAATTAGCTCAACAGATTCCTTATCAGCTCAACATATTCCTAATTAGCTCAACAGATTCTTTATCAGCTCAACATATTTCTAATTAGCTCAACAAAAAATAAGGAAGATTGAGTTACATCAATGTCTCTAACAAGAGTATAATGTTTAATTAAATGGTTTCCAATAGAATGGTGCTAGTTAGAGAAATGGCCGAGTACCTACAGGGTACTTAGTGAGAGAAATGGCCGAGTACCTACAGGGTACCTAGTGAGAGATATGGCCGAGCACCTACAGGGTACCTAGTGAGAGAAATGGCCGAGTACCTACAGGGTACCTAGTGAGATAAATGGCCGAGTACCTACAGGGTACCTAGTGAGAGAAATGACCGAGTACCTACAGGGTACCTAGTGAGAGAAATGACCGAGTACCTACAGGGTACCTAGTGAGAGTTACGACCGAGTACCTACAGGGTACCTGGTGAGAGAAATGGCCGAGTACCTACAGGGTACCTAGTGAGAGAAATGGCCGAGTACCTATAGGGTACCATACAATAGGATAAAAACCTTTCACACACACGATCTCTGTGGCCTAGTTTGTAAGACGCCTGTCTCCCGACCCGTAGATCGCGGGTACAAATCCCGTTGGAACCCAGATTTAAAATAATAGGATTAGTCTGTTTTTCATTTAATGTCACTAACATATCTCTCCTTGGTTGGAAGAGATTGGCACATGGCAATACGCCCGCCAGGTTGTACTGTATACAACGAAAGTGAAATACAATAATATGCAGATGAAATGTACATGATTCTTGTGGCCAGTACCAGAAGGGGTTGTTTTTAAATAATAAAAGGCTTTATTAATTTATCATAAATATGTATCATTTGTAAAGTAGTAATTTTCGCATCAACGTAATATGAGGGTCACCCCAAGAATTTTGAGTATTTTTTTTTATAAAAGTTATGATACCATTACGTTATGATACCATTACGTTAAAAGTTATGATACCATTACGTTATGATACCATTACGTTAAAAGTTATGATACCATTACGTTAAAAGTTATGATACCATTACGTTAAAATTTATGATACCATTACGTTTTGATACCATTATGTTAAAAGTTATGATACAATTACGTTATGATACCATAACGTTGAACGTTATGATAACATAAAGTTATGATACCATACTAAAATATTGAGCGTGTATGAACAGATACCACGCCATGTCCACTGTATGATCGGGCGATGTTACAGGTAACATTTGATATCTCTACCCTTAATAGTCGATCAACTAGAGCCGTGTTGTTCGTTATATTCCGAAATGTTAAAAACATTAACAGCACGCGGTTGGTTGGTTATCAAGTTTCTTTTAAAATATGGAAAAGTCCGACAGAAATTGAACAACGTTAAGATGCTGTCTACGGACAATCTTCTTTATTATATGTCATTAGTGAAATATTAGGCTAAATAGTTTCACTTATAGTTCGGAAATTCTAGGATGAGTCCTGTGACAGCTCACAAATTTGCCTCAATACAACCTTGTAACGACGTTCAGTAATTTTAATTATTTTATCAACTTTAATGTAAGCCTCAATTCTAATAAATAGCAAGTTATTTAGGTAAATACATTACATAAGGTTGTATTGGGGCAAATTTGTGAGCTGTCACAGGACTCATCCTAGAATTTCTGAACTATAGGCAGATAATCGATTGGAGATGACACTCGTTAAGACAGACCAGCAGAAGCGCTCACTCCATAAACAGTTGCATTAGTGCAAGAGCAAGTGTTACAAGATGGAAGACTAAAATCAAAAGATATAGCAGCAAGATGTGATCTTTCCAAAACTACTTCTTCGAATCCTGCACAATTATCTTGGCATGAATCTTCTTCTTCAGTTTCAATGCTGGGGATTGGTTAGCAGCAAAGCTCTGCATCTCCTCCTCGACTCCGCTCGGTCTTCAGCGATCCTCTTGAGCTCTGTATAGGAGGTGCAGTCCATATCGTGGCATATTTGCTCCAGATACTCCCGGTGAGGGGGCCCTCTGCCAATCGATCCCTCCAGTATATTGTGCAGGAGATTTTCATGTCGCAGTATATGACCCATCCATTCTGCATGCCTTTCCGATATGGTGTTTGACAGGTGCCTGGTTTCTTCGATCCCGCTGAGGACCTCGTCATTTGTAATGTGGTCTCTCCAGGAAATCCTTAGGATTCGTCTATAGGTCCACATCTCGAAGGTCTCCAATCTTTTTCGATCTCTTTCGCCCATGCACCATGTCTCGCAACCATACATCAAAATACTCCACACATATTTTTGGCATGAATAATGAAGTGTATATGCTGATGTCGTTTAATATCCTTCTTTTGAAAGAAACTTGATAATCGCGTGCTATTAAATTTTCAAGATTTCATAATACAACGAAACAACACGTCTTTTTATCGGCTCTAGTTGACAAAACACGAGGATAGAGGTTATGCGTAGCTTGCGTACATGATCGAATTTGTTTGGTAATCTTTTGGACCTTAGTGATACTATATATGAACAAATACTTGAGAATGATGAAGGGAGTCAAATTGTATAACCACGTTACAAGTGACAGTTCATCTTCAAATTCAGCAGCAGCCCATAGCCATTAAGAACTGTATTGTCTTATCGCCTAATTTAAGGACTCAATGAATCAGGGGCCCTTACAGCATCCACCGATGTAACGATGAGGAAACCCGCAAACTTGTTCTTGTGTGGCAGAGTATCAGGCTACGAACCTGCATAGATGGAGCTCTTTTATGCCAACAAGAATGAAAGGCTATTTTGTAATCAAGGAGGATTGTTAGTCCATCCTGTGGATGGATGACACCTGTGCGTGTATTGCTTGCTCTATTGTGTTCATGCACACAGCACTACAGCAAGCACACACCAGCAGGTAGATCAACACTTGATCAGTGCAGTCAGTCCATCTTGTAAATGAATGACGCCTGTGCGTGTATTGCTCTATTTTGTGTTAACTGTTGCACTTCAGATCAAGTGTGAATTTCCAATGGTCAGAAGATAAGATATACTTTATGACAATCGTTTCAATGTTCTGATGGCTTTCACCGCGCAAATGTAATGAAATATTTATATTTTTTGTGGTAATTCGAAATGGTAAGTATGGATTCTGATACCTGTTGTTTTGTAATATTGTGTAGCTGTATTTGTATTTTGTGTTGGGTAGCTATTTAGTGTATACTATTGGGTAGCTGTTTATTGTATAATATTGAGTAGCTCTTTGCTGTCTTATATTGGGTAGCTATTGTCTCTCTGCCTGTTTAACGCATGTGTCATCCCGATCCTCCTGTACGGCTGTGAATCTTGTCACCTCACCAAGGCTCAGGAACGCCAGATACTTAGTTTTGAAAGCAGGTTTCTCAGAAGGATATTGGGAGTCAGGTGGTATGACCACATAACAAACGACGCTGTGCACCCGGCAGGGGTCTGTCGTCTCTGTAATTCGGGAGAGGCGATGGTCCTGGCTGGGACATGTTCTGAGAATGCCCGATGATAGTTGGCCGAGGAGAGCGCTGTTTTTCTGTCCATTGGGGTCCCGACGGCCTGGAAGACCCTCTCTCACGGTGTACCGTTCATATGACAAGGAAGTCAGAGCGTTAGGAATGTCGTGGAGGGAGATTACCAACACCGCCCAAAACCGCTCTGAATGGAGAAGACTGGTGGCCTCCCTATGCTCCCTTGTGGAGCTTTAAAGGGTGAATTGATTGTCTCTCTTATATTGGTGGACTATTTTTTGTCCAATACTGGTTAGCTATTTGCTGTCGAATATTGGGTAGCTATTTTCTCATATCGGGTAGCTATTTTCTGTCCAATATTGGGTAGCTATTTGCTGTCTAATATTGAGTAGCTCTTTATTGTCATATCGGGTTATTTTATATCTAATATTGACTAGCTATTCGTTGTCTGATATTGGTAAGCTATTTTATGTCTAATCTTGGGTAACTATTTGATATCTAATATTGGTTAGCTATTTGTTGTCTAATATTGAGTAGCACTTTACCTGTCTTATATCGGGTAGCTATTTTATGTCGAATACCGAGTAGCTATTTCATGTCTAATATTGGGTAGCTATTCGCTGTCTGATATTGTGTAGCTCTTTGCTTTCTAATATTGGGTAGGTATTTTCTGTCGAATATTGGGTAACTCTTTACTGTTTTATACCGGTTATTTATTTTCTGTTCAATATTGGATAGCTATTTGCTATCTTATATTGAGTAGCTCCTTGCTATCTTAAATCGGGTAGCTTATTTATGTTTAATACTGGATAGCTTTTTTTTGTATTTTATTAGGTAGCTATTTGCTTTCTACTATTGGGTAGCTTTTACTGTCAGGATAGCTCTTTTATGTTTAATATTGGGTAGCTATCATATTTGTTGTCTTATATTGGGTAGCTTTATCATGTTTTATACTGGGTATTTATGCGGATTCGATTTCTGCAGGAACCCAGATTTAAAAAAGCATCTGAGTCTTTATATATATATATATCACTTAAAACCTCTAACACCTTTCTGGTTGGTTGTAAAGATTTCAACATGGCAATGCACCTATCAAGCTGTACTGTATACGAAGAAAGTGTGATACAATACAAATGTAAGTTATCATAGCATGCTAATTTTAGCACTGCAGTAGTTATTTTTAATAGCACCCTCACTTAAATAAAGCACTTGTTAGAAATGTATTATTTTTTTAAAACATATACCACTAATGTCCACAAGTTTCCGTCTCTACGCCCCCCCCCCCCCCAATTCGCATGGTTTGGCGTTGTTATTATGGATTTGTGTCTTGATTGGAAAGACTGACACTCTATCCTATATCTGCCTACTCCAACAGTAAAATGGCGGGATGTTATTTATGTTTGATTAATAATTAGTTTCTATGCCCTCTACATTTTATAAATTATAGTTTAAGAGAATATTTTTTTCCCTTCTCTATGGTATGTAACTTACCTGGATTGACTTTTTTCTGTTGACCAATAAATATTTTTGCTTTAGTAATAGCTTTTTAAAACTATTTTTTAGCCTTTACGCTTTTTTAATGCTTTCGAGTTAAAATGTTTGAAAATTTGGTGCCAATCGCATTAAATATACTTAAGAAAAATAGAGAATATGTCCATAATTATAACAAATTCGCTTGCAAAGTTATCTTTGGTGGCAGCAGCGACAAGTACCCTGATTCCACACTTAAATATTGAGCAAAATATATTCATCATTCTTACATGCATACACTACACCTCAAGCCGAATGTTGACAAATTTGGTATATTTTTCTCCCGCTCGCTCTTCAATATATCTGAATCACCAATTCTGATAAGTTGATGGGTGTACCATATGAAGGAATTAATTAATATTCCTTTTTTAATTAATTAATTTGATACAACACTTACAAGAATTATTCAATAAATACACAACAAAATAGATCATTTTTAAACAACTCGAACGATTAAAATCCCAATGAGCAGCAAAAATGTATTGTGGTTACGACAAATACCAAAAATGACTTATGGCCACGACTTATGACAAAGAAATTTGTTATGGTCACAAACAATATAAAAAAAAACGTTTATTGTTAACACGACACATAACAAAAAAAAGTATTGTGGTCACGACAAATGACAAAAATTATATTTTGATCATGACAAATAACAAAAAGTTTATTGTGGTCACTACATAACATATGACAAAAAAAATGTTGATCGCGAAAAATGTCAAAAAAGTTTATTGTTGTTAAGACAGAGGATAAAATAGTTTATTGCCGTCACAATAAATGACCAAAAAGTTTATTGTATTCATGACAAATGACCAAAAAGTATTTTTGCGGTCACGACAAATAACAAAAAAGTTTATTATGTTCACGACAAATGACAAAAAGGTTTATTGTGGTCACGACAAATAAGTTAATTGTGTTCACGAAAAATGATTAAATAGTTTATTATGTTCACGACAAATGACCAAAAAGTTTATTGTAATCACGACAAATGACCGAAAAGTTTATTGTGTTCACAACAAATGACACAAAGGTTTATTGTGATCACGACAAATAAGTTTATTGTGTTCACAAAAAAGACCAAATAGTTTATTATGGTCACGACAAACGACCAAAAAGTTTATTGTATTCACGACAAATGATCAAAAAGTTTATTGTGCTCACGACAAATAAAAAAAAAAGGTTTATTGTGGTCACGACAAATAAGTTTATTGTGTTCACAAAAAAATACCAAATAGTTTATTATGGTCACGACAAACGACTAAAAAGTTTATTGTATTCACGACAAATTACCAAAAAGTGTATTGTGGTCACGACAAATGATAAAAAGGTTTGTTATGGTCACGACAAATGACAAAAAAGTTTATTGTATTCACGACAAATGATCAAAAAGTTTATTGTGTTCACGACAAATAACAAAAAGGTTTTTTTGTGGTCACGACAAATAAGTTTATTGTGTTCACAAAAAATTACCAAATAGTTTATTATGGTCACGAAAAACGACCAAAAAGTTTATTGTGGTCACGACAAATGATGAAAAAGTTTGTTATGGTCACGACAAATGACAAAAAAAAGTTTATTGTGCGACAAATTACCAAAAAGTTTATTATGGTCACGACAAATGATAGACAACGAATCCAAATCCATACAATTTGAGTGTCCATTTGAAATAACATTGTTTTTGTGCGTCTTGTTCTTTCGTATATTGTGTATCATGGATATATTTGCCATGTTGAATAAATAAATAAAATTGTAAAATAAAAACTTTTGTAATAACGTTTTGTATTTTCTCTTTCAGACACGTCTATGACAATAGTATAATTAAAAAAAGACTTTTTAGAACAATTTTAAGGTGAGTACTGAAGAAGATGACCTTCGGCTGTGCCCGTGGAAAGCTTCTGGTAGAGCAGATATCATAATTCTCAAGAGATCTTCAACGGTTGGTAGAGTATCCAGTGTCACGGCACAAATGTAAAGTAACATTTGACAAATTATGTGATTATTTTATAGCCTGTAGTATAATTGGAAATATACCATGCATATACGAAAAATCCACTATTATCGACTGAAACCAATCAAGAAATAGACTTAAAGTATAATGGAATAGCCACAAAATGTAATAAATCACAATTCATTAAAAAAAAAATTAATAAATAACATATCACGTCTGAGAGAAACAGTAACGCCCGAACGTGCTAAGAGTAAAATTAGTCCGGAGTCCTAAACCTGAGACGCCCGCTTGCTCAGCATAAATAACTGATTTATGTCCTCAGTGAGATACAGGCAAAAGCCTAGTTTACCGGGGACACGACAAATGAAAGGCAACAAAACCAGATCCATTAAAATTGTGTGTCCAAATTAAATTATCTGTTGCTTTTTCGCTAATTACGTGGGTCGTCCAGAAAGTAAAGAACGTTTTGGCATAACTAAATAAAAACGAAAGATATCAACACAAAACTTTATTTACAAAGTCACAGTACCTTACTCTATTTTTCAATGTAGTCGCCATAGCTGTCAAGCTGCAGCACTTATTGTAACGTGGAACTAATTTTTCAATTCCGATGTTATACTTTTCTACCGCCAAAGATTTGAGCCAGGATGTCACTTCTTGTTTGAGGTCTTCATCGTTTGCGAACTGTTTTCCACCCAAAAATTCATTTAGTTTCGGGAATAAGTGAAAATCACTCGGTGCCAAGTCAGAGCTGTAAAGAGGATGCCCAAAAAAATCCCACTTAAGATGTTGAAGTTCTCGCTGTGTTCGTGCTGATGCATGAGGCCGCGCATTGTCATGAATCAAAACCACCTTTCCCGACAACATTCCACGTCTCTTGTCTTAGATGGCGCGTCTAAGTCGTTGAAGAGTTTCACAATAGGCCTCTGAGTTTATTGTGTGTCCTCTTGGCATAAACTCCACGTCAATCAAACCCTTTCGGTCCCAAAAAACTGTTGCCATCACTTTTCTGGTGTTGAGATTTGGTTTTTCTTTTCCGAGCACACATTTTTTTGTAGTCAAGCTGCTGTGTCACTATTTCATGTAGGAGCGATCGTGAAATTTGTCGGAAAGATTCATGTACTGTGCTTAAAGTTGCCTATAAATTTCGATAGGTCGAACATTTTGTGCATTCAGAAAATGAATGACACTACGCACTTCACATTTGGCGGGATTTTCGATGGGCGCAGCCATTTTGAAAGGTTACAGAACAAATACACACGACCGTTGTGCAACAAAACTCGGCTCAGACTGAAGCGGGGGAAGGAGCTAACTGGCGCGTATACGATCGCGGTGGTGGGGGATCGGCGCAGGGCGTGGTGCGCAATCGTTCTTTACTTTCTGGACGCGCCTAGTATGTATATTTCTTGTCATGTGTAAAATAGATACTAACTACGGTCTCCGACAAAAAATACAATAAAACGTGATTTTTCGGTACCAAGATAACATTTTTTCAATAAAATATTATTTTTGGTCACTGACTGCCGCCCCTGACTGCCCGGAGACGATTGTCCCCACCTGCCTCTTTCTTGCTACGTTACTGCATTAAATACATTACCAAATATTATTTTAGTTTCAAGTTGTTTTGTGTCTTTTGTAAAATAATTTATCTCTCTTTAGGATATGCCAAACTATTATTTGTCTTTTGTAAAATAGTTTATCTCTCTTTAGGATATGCCAAACTATTATTTATTTGATATTAAGTAAACGTATTATGTTATACTATAGTTAGTCTTTGGAAATCTCTCTATATTTTTAAGAGTGAGGAAAAGGTGATTGATCATATGTGATTCACAGATAACTTTAAAAAATTAACATTTTATTTTAGAACGGGTAGGCAATGTTAGTTAAAAATTAATTCCTCTGCATTTAGTAGTATGTCAACTAGACCTGATATTTTAAGACGTGTTGTTTTGTTATATTTTGAAATCTTAAAAAAATATTGCCCACTTGTTAATTTTCCCATACAATATACGGACCGAAAATTTTGTCCGTTAAATCCGTAGTCCGTTAAATCGAGGTCCGCAAAATCGATAGTTTACTGTAATGTATGTAGTATTTTTTCAATTCTCTCTGAAACTTAAATAAGGATGGTGCACATCTGATAAATCTTGGAAGTTCGTTCAACAGTCGCGCCGAGTGAACCACAAATGAAGAATGTTTAGGCGTGATTATTAATTCGAGCCTCAGTCGTTATAAAAATATTGTAATGATATAATATAAAAGGTTTTTTATAATCTATGTATCTTGTTAATATAAAAAAAAACTGTATTATTTCTTAAATAAATTAATAAAAAAATCAATTTATCGCTTTAGGCTAAGGCCACACCAAAGTGCTTCGCTAGGTGCTACGTGACTAATAGACTAGGTGACTTCATGCTTGGCCACACCAAAGTGCTTCGTACAAATTCATTTGACATTTAGGGGCAATTGAGTCAACACACGATGCTACTCTCAAAACTAACCAATTTCATTACAACTTACCTTATCTTTATTTACTTCCTGTGCAACTTCATTCCAAAGTGATTTTATAACAGGTATATTTTTGTATAATTTGCTCGATGGGTTCCACAAAGGCTCCCTTTTATACACAGCTGTTATTAAAACTTCCGTCATCTTGTAAAATCACTTGGTGACACAATAAAATTAACCAACACGTCTGTTCGCTAGGAGATTCACTAAGTGACTAATTGTCATGTAGCGTGACGCGAAGCGTGCAGTGTGACCATTGTGATAGTATGCGGTGCGTTGGTTTGCTAGGATATGTCGCCTAGCTCGCAGCGTATCTCTAAGCATCAAGCGAGGCTCCTACCTGTGTGGCCGAGGTCTTACAGAATAAATCGTATTGAAATGTGAATCAGTCAAGTAAATATTCTTAAGACCATGTTACCTTTAAATATTTAATATTAAGTTTATCTTGCATCGTCCTAAATAAGAAACATTCAACTGTATATTTGCATATATATTGTACATACATACACACCGTTACTCTTTTTTTTTTTTAGAGTAGGGAGAGAGGACAGAGCGCCAGTCTTTCCTATCTAGACACACATCCTTCACCTCTATCACAACCATAATTCTTCTCGTACAACTTTTACGATTTCTCTGACAACGTTTCCTTTCAGAATATCATTTACTTGATCCAACCATCCTTTCCTTGGTCTTCCTCTCACACGCCTTTCACTCACATTTGCACTATTGTCAATCTTTCGCCATTCATTCGTTCCTCATGCCCAAACCATCTCAGCGCGCTCTTCTTCGTCTGTATGTGTGTATTTAATTGTAAAATTTAAAAAGTTTAAAGAAATTCAAATAAAATCAGCTTCGGAATAAAATATAAGATCTCATATTTAAATAATCACTCTTTCTGATTATTTACAATTTTTTTTTAATAATTTATTATTTGGTTCATTGTTCAAGATTTTGAAACCATGTTCCTGATGTGAAGAATTTCGTGGACGAAAACTGATTAGTTTGTAAGTAGGCCACTAGTCCTGTTGTTACCAAATGAATGGTGATAATGTATTTATAGTTAAATTTTGAAAATGTAAAAATACCACTAATGTTCAAAAGTATGAAAAAGTTCGAGCGTGTATCAACAGATGCCACCCATGGTCAGGCGATATTACAGTTAAACTTTGATATCTCCTATCCTCAGTTATATGCCAACTAGATCCGATAGAAGAGGTGTTGTTTTGTTATATTCTGAAATGTCAATATATATATATATATATATATATATATATATATATATATATATATATATATATATATATATATATATATATATATATATATATATATATATATATATATATATATATATATATATATATATATATATATATATATATATATATATATATATATATATATATATATATATATATATATATATATATATATATATATATATATATATATATATATATTTTTTTTTTTTTTTTTTTTTTCAAATTGTAGGAGTGCTTTTTTATTTTAATAGGAAGATTTGTGCCACAAAATTAAAATCATTATGCAATTATATGTGTTTTTAGGATATGTATCCTAGAGGGAAGAGATGATGATGATTTGTTGATAAATAAAACACATTTTGGATCGCAATGCGGGAGAAGAGTTTTTATTAGTAAACGTAGGTATTTATACTATTTCCGCGTGTGTGCGGGAATGCGAGCAAGATATCCTTCGTCTCGTTTCTGCATTAGCGAAACGATTAATGTTGTATGTAGGTATCATTCAAATACGGAACTGGCGAGACAAGCGTGGTGCGTTCTCGCTCTAGTATGGAATGCGGTCCGCTCTGAGCTATGGGTTGAATGGCCGGCGTGTGAACTTCGGACTTGTTTATTTAAATTTGTCGAGGAATGCAAAGGTCACTTCATCGGTCATTGACCGTTTGTATGAACGCCCACAGTGTTCCGAGTGGGCGACTGAATGTGCGACGACCGCCACAAGTTAATATAATAAAACTAATTTAAAAAATTACATTTTTGAACAAATTAAAATTTCGACTGATTAAGCTTAAAAAAAAATTAACAATCGATCTATAAGTGGAAAAGTTCCACAAAGAAAGAAGAAACGCAACTTTAATTGGACGCGTTAAAGATATAGCTTTTAGTAAATCAAATCTATCTCGAAAAGGAAAACTGAAAAATACATCGTCTATAGTTTCATCATCCAGACCACACTCGCAGCCGAGATTCTCCACAATACCCATTATGTAAAGGGGACTAGCCATTACGCAGTGGCCCATCCGCAAACGACACCTGACAGACACTTCCATCTTGTTCATTTTTATTATATTAAACTATGGTTTCGAAGGGATAGATATATAAAAAAAAATGAATCACACGCGGTCAAAAAATTTCTTTCAAAGGAAAATGCTGTCATTGGAGAAAATTAGACAGAATTTAAATGTCGCGTTGTTTTATATCTGACGGGCTTTCCTCTTATTTTTTGAAAGAAACTTGATAACCTTACGATATTTAAATTTAAACATTTCAGAATATAACGAAACAACACATCTTCTATCGATTCTAGTTGATATACTACTGAGGGTAGAGATATTATTTTGATCTTACCACTATTATTGTATTATTTTATGGAAAAAAAAAGGGTTGGAAACCCCTGGTACACATGCGCCTCAAAAGGAGTATTGTTATCAGCTGCACGCAATGACTCAGTGTATGAATGATATATGTCTTGGAGTGTCGGCTCTCTGTTTCAGCTCTTAATTTTTCATTTCTTGCACTTGTCATATATTATTCGACGTTTTAATACATAAAACAATTTTTATAGCTAATTACAAAAATTATCCTAGCAGATTTTGTATAATTTTAATTTAAAACATACATTTTTAACTGGATACTTAGCGTCCAGCACAGTGGCTGGCGGAATTTTTTTATGCACAGTAAGGCAAGTGTTAAATGGAACAAAATAAGATCCCATACAGTGAGACCTATATAAGATCGAAATCTTCTTTATATAATATATTATGCGCTTAGATATTATACCTAGTGAAGAAGTGGTATCTATCTTATGGGACTCGCCCTTTGGTGGCGTCACATTTAAGTGTGAAAAGAGACATCATGTGTAGATCTGACATCATGGAAGAAGTAAAATTACTTGCAGTGTTATAAATACATAGTCATCATCATCATCATCATCATTGTCAACCAGGGTCGATCCACTGCTGGATGAAGGTCTCCCCAAGTTGACTCCAAACAGTTCGGTCCTTTGCTCGCCGATGCCACGTGATGCTGCCATGCTTCCTGATTTCGTCCATCCAGCGTACCTTCGGTCTTCTTCTAGGCCTCTTTATGCCTCTTGGATACCATTGGATTATTTCGGATGTCCATCGGGAGTCTGACATTCTGGCTACGTGTCCGGCCCATTGCCACTTCATTCTCTTGCACACCTTTATAACGTCTTCTACCTTTGTTATATTGCGAATCCAGGTGTTTCGTTTACGGTCTCTTTTAGTATATCCTAACATGCATCTCTCCATGCTTCTTTGTGCGGTCTGGAGCTTTTGCGTGTACTTTACTGTGAGCGTCCATGTCTCGCAGCCATACGTAAGTACTGGAAGAATACACTGGTTGTAGACGCTTCGCTTTAAGGATATTGGGAGATTACTTTTGAAGATGTTGTTCAAACGTCCAAATGAGCTCCACGCCAGTTTTGTCCTTCGTGCTATTTCCTCCGATATGCCACCTACAAAGGAAATAAGTTGGCCCAGATACACATATTCCTGGACAAGTTCTAGCGGCTTTCCATCTACGTTTATTGGTTTTGGGGTGGCAAAGCCGTTCATCATATATAGTAACCGGCGGTAAGTAATACACATCGGGCTTAAGAAAGAGACTGTCGACTATAATCGGCTAACTTCGGCTTTGTAGAGCGTCATCTCTGTCCCTAGAATGCTTGACAACGACTGACAATCGTGACTGAACACGTGTATGAATGACAGAGACGACGCTCTACAAAGCCAAAGTTAGCCGATTATGGCTGACAGTTTCTTTCATAAGCCAGATGTGTATTACTTACTACTTGGTACTGTACTTATAAAGAGGTTTAAGGACTGGAGTTCAAACAGTCTAACAAATTGTCACTACTTTCACAGAAAACTCCGAATGCAGAAAAACTATCATTTGACATCTCTAGATCGGAATAGCGAAGATGAACCGGTGTAAGGCTGAGTGGAGTTCCCTTAGGAAATAATTCTCGATTATCATTGAAGTGCCACAGAACGTGCTCTGCGGATTGATCCAGATGGCCGCAAAAATTACAACAATGTGAAAGGACAATATTGAAGATTAATAGTTTGCCATTGAAGCTCCCATGGACAGAGAGAAATTGGGTAGTCCAATATTATGGGTGCACCCACGGGGATAAGATGTCACATCTTACATCCACGGGGATAATATCAACACATAAAGATAAACCAATGTAATTTTAACTGTAACCATCATGCGTGGAGCGTGGTTACATGCCATCTGTCCATACACACCCTAACTTATTCAGACTGGAAACTTTTGAGCCTTAGTGGTATATATTTTTTAACTAAACTAATAAAGAAATTGAATTTTATTTAAATAAAATAAGTATTTTGTAATGATTGTTTAAGAAATTATGTATATTTGAACAAATTGATTAAGGACAGTTTTCTAAATGAGATGAAAATAAACTGTATCTTTTTCTAAATGAGATGAAAATAAACTGTATCTTTTTCTTAATGAGATGAAAATAAACGGTATCTTTTTGGAAACTGTATGTTCTTATATTAATGGTATTGAAAATAAGATATTGGAAGGTGAACTAAAGACTTAAAATTACTTTACTATTTTACTGAATGAATGTATTTAATTAGTTTTAAGTGAAGAATTTATTTACTTTAAGAAATAAATTATATTTTAAAAGAAATTTGAAGTTTTTGTTATTTTATATTTCTTCTTCTTCCTAGTGTCATGTCAGGTCCCCCCAACATTGAATATCACCTGAGAGTAGACATCTTTGTCCCAGGCAGCCTGAAAAAGATCCCCTACGCTCCTTATACCAGTCCAATCACGTATATTGCGGAACCAGGAGATTGGCCTCCTGCCAACACCTCTTCGATCCTCTATTTTGTCTTGGATGATCAGGTGCAGTAATTTGTACTTTGCTCCTCTAAGTACATGACCCAAGTAGGACACCTTTCGGATTTTAATATTAGTCAGCAACTCTCTATCAACTTTGGCTCTTTGAAGAACCCTCGTGTTGCTGACCATATCCGTCCAGGGTATCCGTAGCATTCTCCGGTGCATCCACATTTCGAATGGTTATTATAATAGAAGGCGCAATACAAAGTAGGGAATTAAAGTGCTTGATGTTGGTGCTACCGGAGCTGACTATGCAAGCTAATTTGTGATAGATAAATCAACAGTCTACAAACTGTGGTATTCACTAGATAACAGTCGTCCCGGGTCGAGTTAATTTAGTATACTCAAAATATCAACTAAGGGCGTGGTAAGCAAGTAAGCCAATGTCACCCATGTGAATAGAACTAACGATATCCTCTGAAGTGGATATCACTGGATACTGACTCCTTCATAAATAGGAGCTCACGACCATTATTCAAGAACAAGATACAGTACCCGGCGGTAAATAATACACATACGAGGTTTGTAAAGCGTCGTCTCTGTCGCACGATGCGCTAATAGTCCGGTATCGTAGTCATGATGCTGTTAGCGTATCGTGTGACAGAGACTACACTACAAACTATTACCACCGGGTACTGTACTATGGCGACAGAGACGACGCTCTACAAACTATTACTTACCACCGGGTACTGAACTATGGCGACAGAGACGACGCTCTACAAACTATTACTTACCACCGGGTACTGAACTATGGCAACAGAGACGACGCTCTACAAACTATTACTTACCACCAGGTACTGTACAATGGCAACAGAGACGACACTCTACAAACTATTACTACTTACCACGGGGTACTGTACAATAGCAACAGAGACGACGCTCTACAAACTATTACTTACCACCGGGTACTGAACTATGGCAACAGAGACGACGCTCTACAAACTATTACTTACCACCGGGTACTGTACTATGGCAACAGAGACGACGCTCTACAAACTATTACTTGCCACCGGGTACTGTACTATGGCAACAGAGACGACGCTCTACAAACTATTACTTACCACCGGGTACTGAACTATGGCAACAGAGACGACGCTCTACAAACTATTACTTACCACCGGGTACTGTACTATGGCAACAGAGACGACGCTCTACAAACTATTACTTACCACCAGGTACTGTACAATGGCAACAGAGACGACACTCTACAAACTATTACTACTTACCACGGGGTACTGTACAATAGCAACAGAGACGACGCTCTACAAACTATTACCACCGGGTACTGTACTATGGCAACAGAGACGACGCTCTACAAACTATTACATACCACCGGGTACTGTACTATGGTACGCGCTATAACCAGTGTTATGCGAGCTCTAGTCTAGCGGTATGAGAGCAAGCAAATATCAAAAAATTAATTCATAGTGGATCTTAGCCTATTTAAATATAGATACAAATCATATAATACGTTAGAAAGTCAGTAATGAAAATTAGGAATTAAAACGTCAGTTTAGAGAAAAAACAATTTTTCGATTTATAAAAAAACTATTCGATTTGTAAAAAAAAAACGATTTTACCCATCCCTTTGAGACATGACGTTTCAAACGTCTCAGGGACCATCCTACATTTTATTGAGTATAGCCTTATTGCATTAATAACTTGTAAACTCTATTATAAATTATCTGCAAGAAGAACAGTGTCATCACCATAACAAATTAGATTAATTTCATATTAATTATGGAGTTCCACAAAGTGACACCAGAATTATTTAAATAATTATTTGACCATTTATGATTATTTTAAATATTAAAAATAATAGCAGAGTATGCATCCTTGTTGAACTCCATATCTATATAGTGTAAAAGTTATAAGGGAAATGAAAGTCTAAATAACATTTCAAATATTTTATTTGAAAATTATAAAAAAAAAACAGAGCTAGATCATATTTACATAGGATTGTTTAATAGTTTTATATACATTTTATTAAAATAAAGTGAAATCATTTTGACTTAAGGGGGGCTAATTTCTATATATTAACTATTTACATGAACATCTCTTAACCTAATCATATGATTTTTTCCTTTTTTTTACACTGGTACATTTGTATTTAGTAAAAAAATCAGTCAAAAACTATAAAATAATTCATTTTTCAAATAAATTTAAATCAATTTATATATCATAATAAAGGGTCTTTCAAATTGAGCGGTTTTTTTAATTCAATTTTTTTTTAACTCTTGAATAAAACACACAATTTGCTTTGATTTCAAAAAACTTTTTATCTGTCATTGAAGTATAATGTATGACATTTAAACACAAAAAACAATATCCGCCAAATGTCCACCTTTTGCAGCTCCACAGATGTGAAGTCTTTTGTCAAAAAAAATTATGACATTCTGTCATAATTGCGGTTCTAACTCACCAATAACGCAAATAATTTCATCCTTCAGCTCAGGAATTGATCGGGGGTCATTCTTATAGACCTGGCTTTTCACATAACCCCAGAAAAAAAAAGGTCCAACTGTGTCAGATCACATGATCTTGGTGGCCAATTAACATCACCGTTTCCGGAGATTACAATACATAAAATAATTCAACAACATTTGAACGCGTTGTTTTACTGTATACGTATTAATTTTTATAAATGTCATATATTATACTTCTCAAATGTCACAAGACCCAGGCAAGTTTATCGACGCCATCTGTGTTTTATCCAAGTATTAAAAGAAACCACTCAATTTGAAAGATTCTTTACAAGTAATAAAAACCTGTCAATAATGACGGAGGTATTTTTTTTCAATATAACGTTATACTGCTTTATGCTCGTTGTGATTGACGCGATCACCTTTTCCTTTTAACATATACAGCTCTTTTTACAACAGTTTTATCATTTTAATTTATGGTAAAGTATGTAATACTTTAAATTAATATTTTGTTTGTAAAGACAATCAATAATTCATTTTGAGGTTATTTAAATTCGTTTGCGGAATGAAATCGGAAATCTTGAATAATGTAGAACTTGAGTGAAAGAAAACTCAGAATAAAGTATATTTCTTAATAATAATAACTATCAAATTTTCCTTTTCTTATTTCTGTCAAAAAATAATAGAAACATTTGTATGAGTGTATACCAGACATTATATTTTTTTGTGACCAGGACTGTCAAAATGTATGGAGAATTTGTTGAGAGCTATACTATTAAAATAATAACATTTATTGAGAGTCTGCCCTCTCATCACTTGACACTGGCGTATACTCCTTCATATATAGGAGTTCACGGCCATTATTCAAAGAGAGAGAGTCTGCCCTCATAAGCAAAAACGCAGCTAATGGCAAAAGTTAAGTTTTGAGAAAACTACACTTTTATGTTTTTCATTGCTGCTTAAAAATGTCGTGATTCATAAACAAAAAAGCAGTAAAATATGATTCATAAGCTAAAACGCAGTAAACGCATAGGCACTTGCTTTCTTTTTGCTTATGAATCACATTTTATTGTTTTTTTGCTTAGAAAAACCTACTATTTTGTAAAATAAAAAAATACATTATGTCGATTTTTGTGTTGAAATAAATGGTTTTCTGTATTTTTTTTATTGATTATGGTTCAGAATTTGATGTGGAATGTTGCCTCATAACATACTTAGTTAAATTTCTGATTTTTTTCTTGTTAGCTGCGTTTTTGTTTATGACGGCAGAGTAACACTATTTTGTTAAAAGTAACACTATTAAAATTGTAAAATTTGTTGAAAACAACACTTTTTTCTTGAGAGCGATACTATCAATATTATATATAAAATTTATATAGGGTAACACTTTGAAAACTACAACTTCGTTTTTGATAAACTTTTTGCTTTTAAAGGCAATATTTATTTTTAGTAAATATTATTTTAATTTTTTAAAAAGAAACGTCTAAACGAAAAAATAGAAACTGGTTGAAAAAGGAGTTTTTAAATCATATTGACCTTCTGAGGTCAGTATAATTTAAAAACTTTTAATATAACCACATTTCAAGAATTGGTTTCCAAATATGGTCAACTCCATTTTTTTTACTGGCAATGGTAGATCATTCTCTTGGAAGTACTTGACATTGAGCGATTTTCAATTCTACCCAAGTCCAACGTCAAATCGTTTAAAACACCTACTTAATGTAGGTGTAATTTCAAAAGTGAACAAATCTTGACAAATTTATTTTCAAACGGCGTCAAATCCATTTCGACCACTCACTTCATCGCAAAGACAGACGCCATCTTGCTAAATGGATTGCGATTTTTTTTCAAAAGTGGACAAATCCTAGTAAATTTGTTTCAAAATTAATCAAATCCAGTTTTCTTACTTTCAAATGTAGACAAATCCACATGTTACAAAGTAAAACCTTTGAAACGCTCTATGTTCTTGTGTACTTGCAAAAGTTTGCATTTTTAGACGTTATTTGTAATTCTTGATTTTTTTCAGCATATTGCTAAGTAAACACCAACTTTTTAGGAAGGAGAGTGAAAAAATCGCATTTTTTTCAATTTGTCTAAAAGTGGATTTAACAAAATTTGAAAATTACTTTCTACCAGAGATTATGGCCAATTTTAAAACTCATTTCTCAAAGACTAGCTTTTTTCTTCTATGATTTAATTTACATGATAATAAAATTGAGTTATTTTCACCGGGAATGCATTTTTTTAATGATAAATATTTATCATTTAATGATAAATATTTAAAATGATAAATATTTTTCAGTTTTAAATTTTTTTTTTGCAATTAATATTTTCACAATTTACAACAAAATATATTATCAATGAAAATTGTAGGATAAATGTTTCATTTGACTTCTTTTCCTTATTTTCTAAAACATTTATTTGAAATCGTTTAAAAAATAATTTAATTCTGAGAAACAAAAGAGGAGTTTAAAATTTAATAAAATCATTTTTTTTGTTTTTGTAACAGTTTGGCAAGATGTATTTTTGTAACCTTTAATAAATATAGATAAATATTCATGATATAAATATTAAAATTATACTGGGCTTTTGAATATAACCAACATTTTGGGCTTTTGAATATAATCAATGGTCTTTTGAATATAATCAACATTTTGGGTTTTTGAATATAATCAACATTTTGGGCTTTTGAATATAATCAACATTTTGGGCTTTTGAATATAATCAACATTTTGAGGTTTTTAATATAATCAACATTTTGGGTTTTTGAATATAATCAACATTTTTTTAAATAATGAATAAATTAAAAATATATTTGTGATTTCCATCACAAAGTAAATATTAAATAAAACGTTGTTTAATTTGTATAAATACAGGTTTATAAAAATATATATTATTTTTAATAATGAATAGACTTCTGTTAAAATAAATTAAAAAAAATTGACGAAATTCAAATATAATTTTAAAACTGGCAACATTGACATAATTGTTAAACTTTTAAATCCTTCCTTTAACTAAAATGTAAATAATACTTCTTCTTTCGTATGGTACCCTTTTATATATATCGAAAATGCAGATTCTAACATATTGAAGAGCATGGCCGGGAGAAATACCATTTTCGGCCACATTAATCAAGCCTTCGGGCTAAGAACCACTGGAGCAGTCACGGCATTTGCGGTCCCCCATTTTACGTGTTAGCAATACTACCGTACATGAAGAGGCAACACCACACACACACACACACACACTTCCTCAGCGCATGTAATTATTGTAATAAGACCGACTCTTTTGCCAGATTTGTTTAACGTTCCTTATTTTAAATATAGTAGTTGATTTATAAACTTTCTTTTCTTTTTTTTTTAAATATTTCATTACATTTGTAACAAAATTAAATATATAATCAAACATTGATAATTCTTCAATATCCGATTCATGTTATGGATAATATCAGTTTTATTTAACCGTTTCAATGCGAAGGACTGAATTATCTGCATAATTAATCTGTATCGCACAAGCAAATCGCGTTTTTATCCGCGTTCATATTGTGAAACTTATTTTACCAATTTGATACGCGGTTTTGCTATATTTTACAATTAGTACAAATACTGCCATCTATGTAAAATATTACGAATGTTATAGTCACTTGTTAAGATGATTACTGATCAAGATATTATCATTTTTCTAAAGTAATCTGTTTGACAAGCGTCATGCGTCGCTAGGGTTAGCGCGTCAGTATTTTTTTTTGTTTGTGGTCTTCAGCAATTTTAAGTGTGTTTCCTATAAGCTATCAGTTAGTTATGTCGTAATATTTAATGGCATCATTTATGTTGTGTCATAAATAAGTTTATTTAAAATTGTGAATGTACAATATTATTTTTTAGATTATTATATTTAAAATATTTGTTTAAAAAGCTTTGCTTCGCAAAAAGTATTGCTTTTACGAGTACATTAGAGATAATCTTTCAACTATTTATGAATGTTGATATAAAGAACTTTTATCATATATATAAATAACGAAATGAAATTTATACAACATAGTTGACATTTTTGTATTATATAGTTGACATTTTTAAGTGTTGTGATACCTGAATAAAATTTCGAAAAAGTGAAAAAAAAAATTGAATTTTATCAAAAAGTGGCATAAAGCAAAACAAAACGTGAGTATTCCACTTTTTACTTATTGTGTAACTGTTTGAATCTTTTTTAAAACAAAAATAGAAATGTAAAAAAAAACATCTAGTCTACAGGAACACACCACCTAACCATTGACTGACAGGGAAAAGGTCTGGCCTACAGGTACACACCACCTAACCATTGACTGTCAGGGAAAACGTCTGGTCTACAGGTATACACCACCTAACCATTGAGTTACAGGGAAAACGTCTGGTCTACAGGTATACACCACCTAACCATTGACTGACAGGGAAAACGTCTGGTCTACAGGTATACACCACCTAACCATTGACTTACAGGGAAAAGGTCTGTCCTACAGGTACACACCACCTAACCATTGACAGACAGGGAAAATGTCTGGTCTACAGGTATACACTACCTAACCATTGACGTACAGGGAAAAGGTCTGGCCTACAGGTACACACCACCTAACCATTGACTGACAAGGAAAACGTCTGTCCTACAGGTACACACCACCTAACCATTGACTGACAGGGAAAAGGTGTGGCCTACAGGCGCACACCACCTAACCGTTGACTGACAGGGAAAATGTTGAATAATGCTTTTATTGTATCTGTTATTATATATTACAATACTTAAGATAAAAAATTATCTGTGAATTAGTTTAACTGCGTAATAATTTATATCCAAACATTAATAATAAAACAAATATCCCTCGCGATATACGCGATCAGTTATACAAATATCCCTCGCGATATACGCGATCAGTTATACAAATATCCCTCGCGATATACGCGATCAGTTATACAAATATCCCTCGCGATATACGCGATCAGTTATACAAATATCCCTCGCGATATACGCTATAAATTATACAAATAACCATCGCGATGTATGCAATCAATTAAACAAATATCATTCGCGATATACGCGATTAATCATACAAATTATCCCTCGCGATATACTCGATCATTTATACAAATATCCCTCGCGATATACGCGAACGATTATTCAAATATCCCTCGCGATATACGCGATCAGTTATACAAATATCCCTCGCGATATACGCTATAAATTATACAAATAACCGTCGCGATGTATGCAATCAATTATACAAATATCATTCGCGATATACGCGATTAATCATACAAATTATCCCTCGTGATATACTCGATCATTTATACAAATATCCCTCGCGATATACGCGATCGATTATTCAAATATCCCTCGCGATATACGCGATTAATCATACAAATTATCCCTCGCAATATACGCGATCGATTATATAAATATCCCTCGCGATATACGCGATCAATTATACAAATACCCCTCGCGATATACGCGATCAATTATACAAACACGCGATATACGCGATTAATCATACAAATATCCCTCGCGATATACGCGATCGATTATACAAATATCCCTCGCGATATACGCGATCAATTATATAAAAAAATCACGTGATTAAAAAGGGTGATAATGTATGACAGAATACGGAATGAAGTAATAGGGATAAATATGAATTTAAGGCTGATGTGTTGAGTAAGATCAAGAAGAGCACTCTGAGATGGTTTGGACATGTGGGACAGATGAATGAATGAAGAAAGACTAACGAAACAAATATGCAGAGCTAACGTGAGTGGTAAGTGTGGCATAGGAAGAGTTAGGAAAATGTGGTTGGATCAATTAAATAATAGTATGAAAGAAGGAAACGTAAAAAGAAGGAAGACAGAGAAAGAAAAGAAATATAAATTGTAATTATGTGGAAGGGGTGAAATACACACGTGTGCATCGTGATAAATAAGTTTGACAATCTGTCCTCTCTGTTTACCCCAACAGGAAAATGTATTACATGACATTTCGTTGTATACAGTACAACCTGGTAACCATGTAACTTGCTTCATGTCTGGTTGGCTGGAAGAGATTGCCGCCTGGCAATAAGCCCGCCAGATTGTATATGTAATAAAAGTGTTAAATAAATAAATGTGTGAGTAGTATAATCAGTGAGATACAGGCAAAAGCCTAGTTTACTGGGGACACGACAAATGAAAGGCAACAAACCTAGATCCATTAAAATTGTGTGTCCAAATTAAATTACATACTTGTTGTTTTTTCGCAAATTGTGTATGTTTCTTTTCATGTGTAAAAAAAAAAAAAAACAGTACAAATGTGAGTTGAAGGCGTTTTAGAAGAAGACCAAGGAAAGTATGGTTGAATCAAGTGAATTATATTTTGAAAGTATGAAATGTGAAGTTTCTTTTTAAAAAAAATGGTGGAAGTGTTTAAAAATAAGTATTTTTTTCAATATGTGTGAACAAAATATATTTGTGAATACTGGATATTAGTTAAGTATTGTCGGGATTTATTACGTCACAAGCTAAAGCGTGCGCAAACGAGTGTTTCAATGGATGTTTGAAATTTAATTAGTCATATTGATTTTGTTAAATTACAATATAACTGAAGGTGCATAGCCGTGCGGTAACAGACTGGACTTCCGTGCGGAAGGTCACTGGTTCAAATCTCGCACTGCGCTATTCCCCTCGAATGACACAGGCATTTTTTCCGCCTAGTGTTTGGCGGTATAAGAATATTTATAACTTCAGTCCTATCGTTTCTTTCAAAGGAAAAACATGCCGGTTTAGGAGCTAGTCCTTAAGGGAAGAGATGATGATGATTTGTTGATAAATAAAACTCGTTAGATCGCAATGCGGAAAGAGAGAGTTTTTATTAGTAACGTAGGTATTTATATAATTTTAGAATGTGCGCGGGAATGCGCTCGCGATATGCCTACGTCTCGTTTCTGCGAATGCAAAAACGATTAATGTTGAATGTAGGTATCATTCAAATACGGAACTGGCGAGACAAGCGTGGTGCGTTCTCGCTCTAGTATGGAATGCGGTCCGCTCCGGGCTATGGGTTGAATGGCCGGCGTGTGAACTTTGGACTTGTTTATTTAGATTTGTCGAGGAATGCAAAGGTCTCTTCATCGGTCATTGACCGTCTGTATGGACGCCCACAGTGTTCCGAGTGGGCGACCGCCACACCGGTCTTCGGTCCTATCGTTTCTTTCAAAGGAAAAACATGCCGGTGTGCTTCGATCGTTACAGCGGTGTGGTCAGTGAGTTTGCTGGTGTGCAACAACTCACTCACTTATAAAAAAATCCACGACACACTTCCGCTTTCCAACTGAATTGACGTTAAAATTGCGAAAAAAAACCTCGACTACGAGGTCTAGTACTGTACAGCAAGTTATAACTAGTAGAAAAAAATTCTAACATATTTTATACCAAAGTAGAACGTCAAGTTAGTACAATAAGAATTCTTTAGTAGAAATAGAATTCTGACAGGAAATAATTTAGTGACATGACATAAAAAAAAAAAGAAAAGTGTCTAATTAAGAAAAAAATCAACGATATCTCAAAGTGAAACCTTTCCCAAACCCACTGAGAATAAAATTTGGTCAACAAAATTTACATTAAAAAGACAGAGTTTCGATTCATAGTCTGATCTCAACACTTAATACTAAAACCTTACCTTTTTTTTTTACTGAAAAAATTGTATTCAAAGTTAAATTTAATATAAATTTGTCGTAGCTTCCTTAAATAAGGGTGTTACGGTTAGAAATTAGTATTTAGTATTTAAGTCGGACTATGAATTAAGGTCAAAGTATATATTCTAATGAATTATAAATAGCAAATAAACTTCAATTTCAAATTAACCACATATTAGTTATATCAAGTCTTTTAGAGTGGTGTACAGCGTGATTTGGCCGACGTTTCGAAAACTTTACAGTTTTCATCTTCAGGACATGTTTATAATCAACTTTGTTATCCTCTCGAGTAGTAAGATATTAATGAAAATTTTAAAACATCGTTTGTTAAGTTGGTAAAACATGTAACTAGCCGATAAATGATTTAATTGTGTGGGTATCATCAATAGATGTCATTGGTAGTCCAAATCCTGACATAATCTGAGAATATTCGAGATATAATCACTGCGCCCCAACCGCGGGGTCATACGCTATCTGACTCAGCATTTCATGGCCCCACGGTTGGGGCGGTACTCACAGAATACAAACAAGCCATGAAGATGGAAACTGCAACTTTTTCGAAACGTCGGCATCGTAAGCCCAACTGCACGGTACAATAATTTGAAAGGCTTTATACTACTGATGTGAGGGACCGCTAAAGTCTCGAAACTTATTTGACGAATATCATATTTCTTGTGTTTAAATTTGAAAATAATATTTTATTTTTGAGTTTATATTCATAGCTTAAATTAAATACATAAAATTTCCAACATATAACTTACATTTTCCAGTCTTGCAACACCACACACATTGACTGTTTATATTACAGGTAACACCACTGTTTATGACGAGTGACAACGATATATATTTTACATAATAATATTAAAAAAATGTCTTCAATTGATCATAAAAAATGAACAAATCTTTAAAAATGTATAAAAAAGAGGCACCAATATTGCATACACAATCATCACTGGGATTTTTTTAAACATATTCAGTGCAATTTGTATCTAAATCAGTGGTTCACAACCCGGAGTTTGTCAAAATGTACAAGGTACTTGTAATTTTTTTTAATACTTATCGCCCTGTAATGGATAGCGAGTGACCAGGACTTATGTTTTATTTAATTTCTCTAATATTAAAAAAAAATGAAGTAGGTTGATGGGTTCTGTTATCTAAACAGTATGTTAACTAAGGATGGGCGAGTTGAAAGGAGGGTAGCGACAGGAAACAAGGTGTAAGCAACAATAACACATGACAACATATTATAGTGTGTTAAAACAGAATGTCAGCGAAGTGATCGTACGAATTGTATGAGAAAGTGTATGGATGTATAAGAGGCGATGGACGTATGATGGAAGAATGTATGCATATTTATCCATGATTATACACGTATTGTGTGCATATTTATTTATCCATGATTATACACGTATTGTGTGCATATTTATCCATGATTATACACGTATTGTGTGCATATTTATCGATGATTATACACGTATTATGTGCATTTATCCATGATTATACACGTATTGTGTGCATATTTATTTATCCATGATTATACACGTATTGTGTGCATATTTATTTATCCATGATTATACACGTATTGTGTGCATATTTATCCATGATTATACACGTATTGTGTGCATATTTATCGATGATTATACACGTATTATGTGCATTTATCCATGATTATACACGTATTGTGTGCATATTTCCTATTTTCAATTTTGTTATTTTATTCGTTGTTATTATATTTTTCTTCCTTCCATATTTTCATTTATAATTATTGTAATTTAATTTTACAAAAATACACTGAGAAAAAAAACTGTTTTTTGAAAAAAAAACTCAATTTCTATGAATTGGTAATTCTGACATACTGAAAAGCGTGACCGAAAGACATCAACCGAGCCTTCAGGTTTAGAACCACTGACTTAGGCACGTAACTCGCAATTCGTCATTGCACTTGTTGGCAACACTACTCCACGTGAAGAGGCAAACAAAACTTCCAGACATACTAGCCTCGTGTGAGTGTTGTTAACCAGACGAGGTCTTTTGCCAGACTGGGATCATATTTTTTTTTGGGTATCGTTGAGAATCGAACCCAACACTGTCGAATGGAAGCCAATCGTCTTACACGTTGAGGTCGTTAGAAGCACTGGTATAGACAATCTTCACAGGCTCTTCTACTTTGATCTTATTCAATATTGTCTATGCTAAGATCAAATAGTAACAATAACAATTTAACAATAAACTAGAACCACTGTGCGTGGACGTATTATGATCACAATCCAATGATGTGCGAGATCCAATCCACTGTGTGCGCCACTCTATGGTATATTCCGGGCTGTTGTCTGTTGGCGCAGGAATAGCCAGCGGAAACAACACCGGCGAGATACCATCTTCCGGACCTCTCCAGCATTAGGGGACCTCCGCTGTCGCCTTGGCAGGAGTCCTTGCCCCCTCCTCTGTAGCCTGCGCAGAGCATCTCTGGGTAGATGACAACATTTATTCCTGGAAAAGAAGAAAACGGAAGAGTTAGTAACATACCTTGAGCGTTCTTTGAATGCTGTAGTTGCACCATAGTTTTGGGTATTGTAGTTCATAATTGGAGTTACATGGTCGTTGGTTCGAACCTCGTGCTGTGCTTAATGTAAAGGAAAATTTAATCTAGCGTCCTTTAAAAGGGCAATTACTCCTCAAGGGTGCTCTAACATGGGATTCAAATACATTAAAACTACACAAATCATGTCTTGCAGCTACGGTAGCACCCGAGCGAATCATATATAATATAATATTTTGTATACAGTACAATCTTGTGGGATTATATCTATGTAGCAATCTACTCCAACTAATCAGAAATGTGTTTATGAAGTCTTAAGTGATAATCTTATAGATATAATTAATGAAGCCGGTGTGAGGCTGGGGCTGAACATGAACGTGAGTAAAACTAAGTTCATGGTGTTTGGCCGGCAAGATCACTCAGGAGCACGTCTTACATTGAACAGTGTTGATATAGAGAGAGGGGAAACATTTAAATACCTCGGAAGTGTCCTAGTGGAAGACCTCGACCCAGAAACCGAAGTCAAGTGCAGGATTGAATCGTCTCGTGCGGCTTTTAATAAAATGAGAAGCGTACTCTGCGATGATAATCTAAACTTGAAACTTCGACAACGGTTAGTCAAATGCTACGTTTGGTCAGTGTTATTGGATGGAGTGGAATCATGGACCCTCAAATTTGGTAGTATGAACCGACTGCAAGCATTCGAAATGTGGATGCTCCGGAGAATGCTACGGATACCCTGGACTGATATGGTCAGCAACACGAGGGTTTTTCAAAGAGCCAAAGTTGATAGAGAGTTGCTGACTTATATTAAAATCCGAAAGGTGTCCTACTTGGGTCATGCACTTAGAGGAGCAAAGTACAAATTACTGCAACTGATCATCCAAGGCAAAATAGAGGGTTGAAGAGGTGTTGGCAGGAGGTAAATCTCCTGGCTCCGCAATATACGAGTACGTGGTTGGACTGGTATAAGGAGCGTTGGAGGTCTTTTTCGGGATGCCGGGGACAAAGATGCTTACTCTCAGGTGATAGTCAACGTTGGGAGGACCTGACATGACACTAGGAAGAATAATAAGTGATAACCGAAACTGTGTTTCAGCAGGACTCGATCCTGCAGCATCCGGATCAGAAGACAGGCGTTTTACTAACAAGGTTACGGAGGCTGTTGACTCCCCTCGAATAACACAGGCATTTTTAGTATTCGGAGATAAAAGGATACCTATGACTTCAGTCATATCAATTCTTATAAAAAAAAGCATGCCGGTGTGCTTCAATTGTCTCACATCAGGTGCGCCATTGGATCTAATAAAAACGGTTCACCCACTTACACAAACTCCACGGCATAGCTTCCCTTTCTAACTAAATGGATTGAAGCGAAGAGATCTTCGATTATGAAGCCCAGCAACGATGACGATGAATAATTATAAATGTACAATTTATATAGCGCCGTTTGCACAAAAATTACACTATTATCAACTAAAACCAATCTGAATAACATATATAATAGATTATACATATCTTATTTTATAATTTGTCTAATGACGTGAAGCAGAAAATAAAAACAAAACATACTGTGACCGTGAAGTGAAAATTAAACAAAACATACTGTGACCGTGAAGTGAAAATGAAACAAAACATACTGTGACCGTGAAGTGAAAATGAAACAAAACATACTGTGACCGTGAAGGGAAAATGAAACAAAACATACTGTGACCGTGAAGGAAAAATCATACAAAACATGTGCATAAGCATTATTCTAATATTGAAGTGCATTTTGTTGCCAAAGTAAAAACTTCGCACAAATCTAGATAAGGTAAGTGAATGTTAGGTTCTTGCGTTTTTATTGCGTTCATATAGATTATAAATATCTTATTTCATAATTTGTCTTATGACGTGAAGCAGAAAATAAAAACAAAACATACTGGGACCGTGAAGTGAAAATGAAACAAAACATACTGTGACCGTGAAGCGAAAATGAAACAAAACATGTGCAGAATCATTGTTCTAATATTGAAGTGCATTTTGCCGTCAAAGTAAAAACTTCGCCAAAATCTAGATAAGGTAAGTGAATGTTAGGTTCTTGCGTTTTTATTGCGTTCTTTTGGCTTAGTGAATTTTGATACAAATTGATGCAATAATTGAATTGTAAAACCTATATATTCAGCCTTATATCAAATGTTCACAATATAATTATGTGATTTATTAAAAACATATTTTAAAAATCCATTCAAACAGCTACAAATTATTTTTATTAAAATTTCCTTTGCCTTTTTTTTAATGCTAACATACTATGTATCATTCAGTTATGCCAACCATCTAACAATCATAATTAGAAAATTACGAAGAGAATTAATTCATGCAAGAATTGCAACTTAATCATTTTCACCGAGTAATTTTAAACAGAATGTTAATCATACGTTATTCTGTCTCTTGGATCATTAATTCATACCAAAGTTCAGTGGTATTCAATATTTTTCGTTTCACGGCGCCTTTTTCTGTCTTCTTCTTCAGTTTCAATCCTGGGGATTGGCTAGCAGCAAAGCCCTTCATTTCTTCCTCCACTCCACTCGGTTTTCAGCGATCTTCTTGAGCTCTGTTTAGGAGGTGCAGTCCATATCGTGGCATATTTGCTCCAGATACTCCCGACGAGGACGCCCTCTGCCAATCAATCCCTCAATCATTCCCTCCAGTGTATTCAGTTTTTATTTACACACCCGTATATACCATCACGTCGTTGCCCTGTCGGGATAGACAAAGAGGATAGAGTGCCATACTTTCCTTACTCGACAACGCATCCTTAACCTCTTCCACATCTAGACGACCTCCGTGGTCTAGTTAATTAAACGTCTTACTGCTTTCTGTATCGCCTTAGTCTTCAAAATCCTTTCATGTAGTGAACTATTAAATTTAACTACTTTTGAAACCTTATTCTTCATTTCTAATCCTAAGCCTTGGGCGGGCGCATCTAATCTGTGAGATGAGGTACCTAGTTTTTTTTGCGTCAATGGACAAGGTTAACCGACAAAGAGGTGAGGTTTACAGTAGCTTCCTGACTCCCTACCCCTCACACAAGGGTATTTTTGTTATTTCTCTAGTGCACCGTTGGACTCCGTTACGGACGTTTTAATCTGTTGGATGAGTTGCGCCCGATTACGTAAGTATTTTTGATTTCCGAAATAATTTTTTTTTCTCAATATTTCTTTTTATATACCTGCAAATAGTTCATATATCTATGTTGTAGCCCTTAATTCAATGATATTGATCGTTATTTAGTATATGAATATAAACATGCACGCATGGTGTGTGAAAATTGTTATAAGAATGTTTTGGAAAATGTTCAGCGTGAGCCTGATCAGGAATAACTTTCTTATCATATTTTGATTACTCCCTTTTGTTTTTGTGAAGACGTTTTATGATCACAAGTGAATTTGAATTTTACATTCTAAATAATGTTTGAAAAAGTGCTAGCATATGTAAGTGTTCTCTTATGTTAAGTTGTTGCTTTTATTTTCGTCACATGAACACCTACCTTATGAAGATGTGACAGTTAATTCCACATACTTTTTATTGTGCTAAATCTATTGTGGGTATTAAATTACTGAAAATAATTGTGATGTTACTGAATTGCATTAGTTGTGTTGATAAGCTGCCAACAAAAGACTGAGAATTTTGTAAACTAGTTATTTTCTATTTTAAGAAAAACAATATTAGTAAATGAAAAATGTTATTGAAAAGTGCAAAGAAATGTACAAATGTTATATAATCATGTTTGAGTGAAAAGTTCAGTTTGATAAGCTTTCCCTTAAGCGTAAGCAGAATATATTTTTTTTAATCTCATAGATGAGTTGCGCCCGAACGTGTTAGGATTTGTATTGCGCCCGACGGAGGGTTAAGATCACGTTGAAAAATAAATTATATTCCCTCCACAAACCATTTAATTCTAATTGTCTATATAATTACTTATTTTTTAATTTTTTTTTTAACCTGGCGTGTTTATTGCCATGTGGCAGTCTCTTCCAACTAACCAGAAAGGTGTTTATATAGGCCCTAAGTGTTAACCAGACTGGAATCCTATTTAAAAAAATCTGGGTTCCAGCGGGGATCGAACCCGCAACCTCCGGATCGGCAGACAAGTGTCTTACCACCAGGCCACGGAGGCCGTCTTTGTACATTACTATGATGACCTCCGTGCCTTAGTTGGTAAGACGCCTGTCTCCCAACCCGGAGGTTGCGGGTTCAAATCCCACTGTATCCTAGATTTTTTAAATAATGGATTCCAGTCTAGTTTTCACTTAAGGCCTCTTTAACATTTTTGTGGTTGGTTGGAAGAGATTGCCATACGGCAATAAATCCATCACTTTGTACTATATACAACAAACGTATAATACGAGTACAATACAATACAAGGACGCCCGACGACGTTTCAAGTTGACCAGATGAAATAGGCATTCTTAAAAACTTAACAAAAACTAGTTCAATATTAAATCGGCAAAGTGATTCGAGATATGTGGCGCCATTGGGAATCAATCGTGTTGTCTCAGGGAGCACACTTTGAAAACCTCTGCCATAGATTGTTGGAATGACTGCATGAATTCTTATAAGATGTTTGTTTGCAAGGTCTTTGCCAACTTTTATTATTTTTAATACGTTTCGTTATTTACCTTTATTCTTGCAATTTGTAAGTTTGCATACCTTACTAGTTAAGTTATAATTTATATTCATTTACTAATGAATATTTAGGTTGGCTTAGAGATATACATTTACTAATGAATATTTAGGTTGACATAGAGATATACATTTACTAATGAATATTTAGGTTGACATAGAGATATATATTTACTAATGAGTATTTAGGTGTATATAGAGATATACATTTACTAATGAGTATTTAGGTGTATATAGAGATATACATTTACTAATGAATATTAAGGTTGACATAAAGATATACATTTACTAATGAATATTAAGGTTGACATAGAGATATACATTTACTAATGAATATTTAGGTTGACATAGAGATATACATTTACTAATGAGTATTTAGGTGTATATAGAGATATACATTTACTAATGAATATTAAGGTTGACATAAAGATATTTATTTACTAATGAATATTAAGGTTGACATAGAGATATACATTTACTAATGAATATTTAGGTTGACATAGAGATATACATTTACTAATGAATATTTAGGTTGACATAGAGATATACATTTACTAATGAATATTTAGGTTGACATCGATATATACATTTACTATTAAGTATTTAGGTGTATATAGAGATATACATTTACTAATGAATATTTAGATTGACATAGACATATACATTTACTAATGAGTATTTAAGTGTATATAGAGATATACATTTACTAATGAATATTTAGGTTAACATAGAGATATACATTTACAAATGAATATTTAGGTTGACATAGAGATATACATTTATTAATGAATATTTTGGTTGACATAGAGATATACATTTACTAATGAATATTTAGGTTAACATAGATATATACATTTACTAATGAATATTTAGGTTAACATAGAGATATACATTTACTAATGAATATTTAGGTTAACATAGAGATATACATTTACTAATGAATATTTAGGTTAACATAGAGATATACATTTACTAATGAATATTTAGGTTAACATAAAGATATACATTTACTAATGAATATTTAGGTTGACATAGAGATATACATTTTAATTATTCAGAATAAAATATATATTTTATTTGATTTGATTGACGATATCTCATTTTATATGAAAAGGAATGTTCGGGTGATTGTCCGTCTTTGTGGGGTTCGTCGGCATATGCTCACGTATGTGTTTAAGGATTTTGTGGGGATGGATAGTCATTTGAATGATTTATGCGACCATGTAACTTGCTTCATTTACATTTATCTGATTAGTTGGAAGAGATTGCCACCTGGCTACATGCCTGCAAGATTGTGTTTTCAATAAAAGTGTTGATTAAATAAAATATTTTCTATTAAACGATAGGGATTCCCCCGTGATCAAATATGAGTGTCAGCCATGTTGCCGATGAAAGACGCCTTTGTGTACTGTATTGTTTTGTGCAAGCTATTGCACATCAGCAAACATGCAGTCTTGACTGATCAAACCCAAAGTTTCGATGGCAAGGAGATCAAAGTTGCAAGACGATCAGCCGGTTCAATCAATTGTAAACTTTAATAAGTATTGATGAACAAAATAGAGGGAACGACTCAGAGAGTTGAGGAGCTGTTTCGTGCCGATTCTTCTTCTTCCTAGTGTCATGTCAGGTCCCCCCGACGTTGACTATCACCTGAGAGTAAGCATCTCTGTCCCCGGTAGCCCGAAAAAGATCCCCAACGCTCCTTATACCAGTCCAATCATGTATATTGCGGAGCCAGGAGATTTGCCTCCTGCCAGCACGTCTTCGACCCTCTATTTTGCCTTGGATGATCAAGTGCAGTAATTTAGGGATTGATGGAGCAAAGAAAAAGAGCTGTAAATGATCCGAATGAATACAAAACTCTCCAAAGGTCAATCAAACAAAAAATTAGAAAAGCAAAAGAGGAGTGGGTTAAAAACAACAATGTAAAGAACTGGAAGAACTCAATGAAATGCATGATGCATTCAGTCTACACCAGAAAGTGAAGCAGCTGTCTGGTCTGAATAAAAGGCGAGTACCTTCATGTCTAACGGATGAGTTTAATAATTCGTGTCCCTAAAGACATAACCATAGATATTTTCTCAATAGTAATAACCAACGTCAGGAGGGCCAGACACGGCACATGAAGAAGATTGATTAGAAATACCAAAAGACAATTTCTGTGTAAGCGTAACGCTAGTGCGTGATCGGAGAGGTGCTGAAAATTTTCGGCAAGATATAAAGGGGCGGCGGGACTGTTAAGGATATTATTCAACAGTGATAGTACGTAGACTTGTCGGTGAGTTTTATATTCAATATTTTTTTCTGAAATAAAGTTATGTGGTTGTACTTTTTACGTATTGATTCGAGGAACACAAACAGGGGGATAAACCTTTTTTTAAGACATTTATTAATTTATTTAATTCTCAATTAGCAAAAATATTCCCGCTGGAACCCCGATTTTTTAAAAAGGACTCCAGTCTGAGTTTCACTTTAACATATTTCTGGTTGGCTGGAAGTTATTGCCACTTTGCAATAAGGCCGCCAGATACTGTATACAACGAAAATGTAAAACAATACAATAAAAAAACTGAAAACAAAATGTATTTCTTAATTTTACCCAGAAAAGGCGAACAATGATTATTTTTTTTATTTTTTAACTATTTCTAAAAAGAATATTAAGAAATTAAATTTGAAACTATTTATTTATTTTACACATGATAAGAAATATACGAAAAAACAACAAGTAATTTAATTCGGACACACAATTTTAATGGATCTGGGTTTGTTGCCTTTCATTTGTCGTGTCCCCAGTAAACTAGGCTTTTGCCTGTATCTCACTGAGGACATATAGCATGAAAAAATAAATCGATTCTTCTTTACGATTTTTGATTATGTAAAACCCCGTTGCACATTCTCATCAACCTGGCAAACAGTGACACTCAATTACATATGTATACATCACGCGAAATAAAACTCCTCACACTTCATCACTCCAGAAAGGCCAAAACATTCATCCCATAATATATCGCACACAATCATAAAGGAAAAAAAAAAATAAATATAAAACAACAAAAAGCACCACACTCAAGAGCTCACACAAACCTCTTCCACAAGTCATTCCTCTTGCAAGCCCAAACACTCAAACTCTTGTCGCAATAACAACCGCGCTCCTATCGACTGCCTAAACTGTTTTCTTCCCTTTACCTTTATTGAATTCGGCACCCCTTCGTATGTCATGGGAGCTAAATAGGCATATTACACTATACATTGACTGTTTAAAGCACAGTGTGTCAAAATGTGAATATTTGGAAGGAACTAATAATGTTATGTACACGTTTTGAAAACAGGCAGTAATCGGCAGAAAACTGGCAGTATATATGTACGAGTATGTTAAAGCTGTTGTCATACCATTTCTGATACCACTAATGTCTTATGTTTCATCCTGAACAAGTAAGAGAATTCGACCTAACAATACGAAACTTCTTTCCGAACAATGCAATACTTATTGAATATTTTAAATAAGCTTTCAGAATCAAAATAGCGTTGCAGGCCTATTATCCAAGGAAGTTTTTTTTTATAATAAATTGAGATATAAAAATGTTGTCGACTTCTGACAGTAAATTTAAGCGTATAAGAGTTTTTTTTAGCAGATTTCGCCAGTTAACAATGGCCCATTGTCTTCCTACAGAAAGTGTTCGGGTGCATTGTCTCCATTGCCGCTGCTTCTAATTGCCAAAGCGGAATCGACAGTTTGCCATTACCATCGTCATTTGTCAGAGGAAAATGGACAAAATTCTAGCGTGACCCTCATCTGTGACAAACTGTCACTGGGGACGAGAAATCGAAACTCCTCATTCGAAATTGTCAGTCCATCCTGTGGATGGATGACGTCTGTGCGTGTATTGCTCTATTGTGTGCATACACACAGCACTACAGCAAGCACACACCAGCAGGCAGATCAACACCTGAGCAGTGCTACATACATACATACAGGCTATCCCTCGCTATAGAGTGAGATTGTTAGTCCACCCTGTGGATGAGTGACGCCTGTGCGTGTATTGCTCTATTGTGTGCATGTGCACAGCACTACAGCATACACACACCACCAGGCAGATCAACAACAGAGCAGTGCTACACACATACAGGCAATCCCTCGCTATAGAGTGAGATTGTTAGTCCACCCTGTGGATGAGTGACGCCTGTGCGTGTATTGCTCTATTGTGTGCATGTGCACATCACTACAGCAAGCACACACCAGCAGGCAGATCAACACGTGAGCAGTGCTACATACATACAGGCAATCCCTTGCTATATAGTAAGATTGTCAGTCCATTCTGTGGATGGAGGACGCCTGTGCGTGTATTGCTCTATTGTGGGCATGCACACAGCACTACAGCAAGCACACACCAGCAGGCAGATCAACACGTGAGCAGTGCTACATACATACAGGCAATCCCTTGCTATATAGTAAGATTGTCAGTCCATCCTGTTGATGGATGACGCCTGTGTGTGTATTGCTCTATTGTGTGCATGCACACAGCACTACAGCAAGCACACACCAGCAGGCAGATCAACACATGAGCAGTGCTACATACTTACATACAGGCAATCCCTCGCTATAGAGTGAGATTGTTAGTCCACCCTGTGGATGAGTGACGCCTGTGCGTGTATTGCTCTATTGTGTGCATGTGCACAGCACTACAGCATACACACACCACCAGGCAGATCAACAACAGAGCAGTGCTACACACATACAGGCAATCCCTCGCTATAGAGTGAGATTGTTAGTCCACCCTGTGGATGAGTGACGTCTGTGCGTGTATTGCTCTATTGTGTGCATGTGCACAGCACTACAGCAAGCACACACCAGCAGGCAGATCAACACGTGAGCAGTGCTACATACATACAGGCAATCCCTTGCTATATAGTAAGATTGTCAGTCCATCCTGTGGATGGAGGACGCCTGTGCGTGTATTGCTCTATTGTGGGCATGCACACAGCACTACAGCAAGCACACACCAGCAGGCAGATCAACACGTGAGCAGTGCTACATACATACAGGCAATCCCTTGCTATATAGTAAGATTGTCAGTCCATCCTGTGGATGGATGACACCTGTGCGTGTATTGCTCTATTGTGTGCATGCACACAGCACTACAGCAAGCACACACCAGCAGGCAGATCAACACATGAGCAGTGCTACATACTTACATACAGGCAATCCCTCGCTATAGAGTGAGATTGTTAGTCCACCCTGTGGATGAGTGACGCCTGTGCGTGTATCGCTCTATTGTGTGCATGTGCACAGCACTACAGCATACACACACCACCAGGCAGATCAACAACAGAGCAGTGCTACACACATACAGGCAATCCCTCGCTATAGAGTGAGATTGTTAGTCCACCCTGTGGATGAGTGACGCCTGTGCGTGTATTGCTCTATTGTGTGCATGTGCACAGCACTACAGCAAGCACACACCAGCAGGCAGATCAACACGTGAGCAGTGCTACATACATACAGGCAATCCCTTGCTATATAGTAAGATTGTCAGTCCATCCTGTGGATGGATGACGCTTGTGCGTGTATTGCTCTATTGTATGCATGCACACAGCACTACAGCAAGCACACACCAGCAGTCAGATCAACACCTGAGCAGTGCTACATACATACAGGCAATCCCTCGCTATAGAGTAAGATTGTCAGCCCATCCTGTGGATGGATGACGCCTGTGCGTGTATCGCTCTATTGTGGGCATGCACACAGCACTACAGCAAGATTGTCAGTCCATCCTGTGGATGGATGACACCTGTGCGTGTATTGCTCTATTGTGTGCATGCACATAGCACTACAGCAAGATTGTCAGTCCATCCTGTGGATGGATGACACCTGTTCGTGTATTGCTCTATTGTGTGCATGCACACAGCACTACAGCAAGCACACACCAGCAGGCAGATCATCATTGATAAGCTCTTCCAAGAAATCTGAAATATGTTAAAATATCAAAGCACCGTATTAGAACATTTCGTTGGTCCACGCTGGAAATCGAACCTGAAACGTCCGTGCGGAAGTCAAATATTTTATCATTAGTCCACATAGTTTTTCACTCGTTTATATGCAACGAAATCGGTAATAGAATTCTATGGCTTTGCAATTTTTGTCGCTCTTTTATCGCTTCGTTAATTAATAATCTATTCAATCCATCACTGACCACGTTTCCTGCCGCAGCCCACTGTTCAATAGGTCGGAAAGTTCTTTGATAAAATGTTGAAATAATTAATTATTACGACCTTTGTTTTATTGGATTGTCCGAGAAGTACTTTTTTTACGTTGTCCTTTACTGTCCATGCGGTTCGACTCTAAAACCAGATTTTAATTATTGTTAGACTCGCTCCGTCATTAGCATGTTTAAAAAGTAACTGGAAAAACTCCAGTGCAATAAAGTAACGTTTTTCATCCCCAATTGTCCTTTCTTCTCCACCACCCCTTCCTTTCTTATCCACCATCCCTTACTTTCTTCTCCACCATCCCTTCCTTTTTCCTTTGACTGATTTTATCTCACTATTATTTTTTATTATTTATACTGTCCATGAATTTTGTATTTATAAATAATAATTTAAATATTTTTTACGACTTTGTAACTTCCTTTATTTCCTTTTGTTTGGTTGGTTGGAAGACATTACCACGTCACAATAAACCCATCGAATTATTATTATTATTTTGTAAAATAATGGATATGACCGAAGTCAACGAGGGGAGGAGCACAGCGTGGGGTTCGAACTCTCGACCTTCTGCATAGAGCTCCATTTCGTTACAGCGCGGTCATGCACATCATTATACAATAAAATATTAAATAGAATGTAACTCGCGGTTCATCATTGTACCTGTTGGTAATACTACCGCACGTGAAGAGTCATTAACACTCGCAATTATTCTTATCTGACGATTTCTTATACCAGACTGGAACCCTTTTTTGGATTCCGTCAGGAATCGAACTTGAAACTCAAGAATGAAAGTCAGTTGTCTTAACAACTTGGCCACGGAGGTCATCTTATCACTGAATATGATATAAGGTATTTTGACGACGACAAGGATTATGTAATAACACTTTCGTTGTATACAGATGAGAGTTGTAGATGGAGGAGAGGCGATTGAGATGGTATGGCCACGTTGGACGCAGAGCACCCGATCACATTGTGAACCAGGCAATCTCCGTGGATCTTCCTAGAATAACAACCAGAGGAAGACCAAAGAATTCATGGGTGGTGCAAAAAGATAACCTGATGCAGAGGCACGGCCTGGGGGACGTAGTCCGGGACAGAAGAGCATACAACCTGAGGACGAGGAGAGCTGACCCCAACAGTCTTCGCAGACAGTGAGTTGGGATGGAGCCAGGGAGAGGACTTTCGTTGTATACAGTACAGCCTGGCGGGTTTATTGTCAGATGGCAATCTGTTCAAACTAACCAGAGTTATGTTAGCGAAGACTTTTTGGAATTTCAGACTAAAACTAAAAAAATTATTCCAATTTGAATCGAACTCAAAATCTTCTGATTAGATGACAAGCTTCTTAATAACTATGCTACGGAATTTGTTTATATTAGGTATTTTGATAAACGCGTGGTAAGGTTAAGGGAATTATACTTTGAAAGAAGGAAAAGTATTGTAAGTAGTAAGAGCTGTAAGAAATGGATGTATGTACTCGTAACATATGTGGAAAAGAAGAAATATATGGGTCAAGATAGAAAAGTCTGGTGCTCTCTCTTCTCTGCCTACTCTAGCAGGGAAACGGTATGATTATTTGTATGTATGTAAGTAATATGCACGCATAAAACACTACACCTAAAGTGGAGTGTGTTATTACCACATATCGGAAGATCTAAAGCTTGGAGAGTTTTTTTGCAGAAAATGTTTGTCTAAGATTTATTTTCAACCTACGAAAGTACGATCATATAACTTCATAACAGAAGGCATTGAACTGGTTGAATGTTAGAAATGGACGCCAAATTCACGTACTGTCTCTATTGTATAATATCCTTAACTGTCCCGCCGCACCCTCTTATCTCGCCGAAAATTTTCAGCGTCTTTCCAATCATGGATTAGCGCTACGCTCAAACAGAGATTGTTTATTGGCCTTTCCAGTTCACCGCTCCTCTTTCTTTACGTCGTCATTTACTGTCCATGCAGTGAGACTCTGGAATCAGTTACAAACCAATATAAGACTCGCTCCGTCCTTGGCATGCTTTAAGAAGCGACTGAAAAACTATTAATTTCTAATCAGTAAAATAACGTGTTTCATTCCTGATTTTTCTTTTCCTTTCCTCTTCACCATCCCTTCATTTTATTTTGATTGATGATATCTCGCTTTATATGAAAAAGAATGTTTGGGTGATTGTCCGTCTTTGTGGGGGTTCGTGGGCATATGCTCACGTATGTGTTTATGGATTTCGTGGGGATGGATAGTCATTTGAATGATTTATGCAACCATGTAACTTGCTTCATTTACTTTTGTCTGGTTGGTTGGAAGAGATTGCCGCCTGGTAATACGCCTAACAGATTGTATTTGCAATAAAAGTGTTAAATTAATATATAATACGAGTATATTATAAATATAATATTTCATAATTTGTCTAATGACGTGAAGCAGAAATTAAAAACAAAACATACTGTGCCCGTGAAGGGAAAATGAAACAAAACATATGCAGAAGCATTGTTTTAATTTTGAAATGCATTTTGTTGCCAGTCATTTGAATGATTTACGCAACCATGTAATTTGCTTAATTTACTTTTGTCAGGTTGGTTGGAAGAGATTGCCGCCTGGTAATACGCCCGCCAGATTGTATTTGCAATAAAAGTGATAAATAAATAATAATTACGTGTGTATTCCAACCAAGAAATTGCGAGTTTAATTCTCATTGCAAACCCTTTTTGAAAAGGGTTCCAGTCTGGTTTTCCCTTAAGAATAGATAGCAATAAACACGTCGGATATTATTGTATACTATGAAAGTGTAATGTAATACAAATACAATACTACAATATTTGGGTATTCCTACCTTATTTCGGAGAAAATGTTGATAAAAGAGTTATGAGGGCTGGTGAACAACGTGTAGCGATAGGTAATAAAGTTAATGGGACACTTAAACATATACACACGAATCGGAGAGTATCAAAATCTGCTCAGACAGATAGTCCATAATAGTATTTATGTGGCAACATTTATTTATTTAACACTTTTATTACAAATACAATCTGGCGGGCTTATTACCAGGCGGCAATCTCTTCCAACCAATCAGGCAAAAGTAAATGAAGCAAGTTACGTGGTCGCATAAATCATTCCGATGACTATCCATCCCCACGAAATCCATAAACACACACGTGAGCATATGCCCACGAACCCCACAAAGACGGACAATCACCCGAAAATTATTTTTCATATAAAGTGAGATATCATCAATCAAAAGAAAAGGAAGAGATGGTGGAGAGGAAATGAAAAAAAAAACATTGATGTATGTGAGTGAAACTTAGACGTGAAAGAAGACTGATGATAAGAGCCAAATAAATGCTGTAGAAATGCGTGCATTGACAAGAATACATGGTGTAACAGTATATAACAGAACACCGAATGAACAGTAGAATAGAAATCTCTTGTAACTAAGAATCTGTGAATGTATTTACTATATGTACTGTTACTTTTTGGGGGGTTGATCACAAAACAACACTTTTTACGATTTACAATACCACATTCGTAATTAATTGTGGTCAGTGTGATTATTCTTAGTAATTGTGTGTTATTAGTGTGACTGTATGGAGAATGCCACGGATACCCTGAACGGATATGGTCAGCAACACGAGGGTTCTTCAAAGAGCTAAAGTTGATAGAGAGTTGCTGACCAATATTAAAATCCTAAAGGTGTCCTATTTGGTTCATGTACTTAGAGGAGCAAAGTACAAATTACTGCACCTGATCATCCAAGGCAAAATAGAGGGTCGAAAAGGTGTTGGCAGGAGGCAAATCTCCTGGCTACGCAATATATGTGATTGTACTGGCATAAGGGGCGTTGGAGATCTTTTTCGGGCTGCTGGGGACAAAGATATCTACTCTCAAGTGATATTCAACGTTGGGGGGACCTGACATGACACTGAGAAGAAGAAGAAGAATGAATAGTATTTTATTACTATCTTTGATATATGGGAGTGAAACGTGGATGTGGAAAAATACTAAAAAGAGCCGAATAAATGCTGTAGAAATGAGTCCAATTAGATAAATATATGGAGGGACAATGTATGACAGAACACGTTTAACACTTGCCTTACTGTGCTAAACAATTCCGCCAGCCACTATGCTGGACGCTCAGCATCCAGTGAAAAATGTATGTTTTAAATTAAAATTATGCATAATCTGCTAGGTTATTTTTGTAATTAGCTATAAAATTATTTTATTATGCAAGTCCTGGTCACTCACTATCCATCATAGGGTGGCAAGTGTTAAATAAATTCAATGTGGTTTAATACAGTTGCATGTGATCTGAGATATCATGAGATCGTCTCAATGTTATGTTATGTTAGCGAGTAGTCACTTTCGTTTTTATCGCGCTCGTCTGGTATCTGCATCGTGTGCAGTAGACACGCCAGTGAGCATAGCACAGTGGAGCATTAGTATAGACACGCAATTATAATATCCACGTTATTTATTTAAGAAACGATACAATTCGTAATATAAATCCAATGTTATATGATCCATGTTAATATAATAAATTGGAGCCAATTACATAATTTCGTTATAAATTATAATCAAACTAAATACAGGCGGCCCTCGACTTTCGCAAATTCAACTATTTCGCACATTTAAAAATATTCAATTTTTTTAAGATTTTTGTCGATAATGCAAAAATTGTTCGATTCCATGCACTCGTTCCTACTTTTTTGGAAGAACTATAATATATGGAACGCAATAAACAATATTGGAGACTCGTGGACTGAAATATAAGAGTCAACAATGAAAGGTTCCTGGAAACAATTATGCCCACAAATGATGAGTGATTTTATAAATTCTGAAGAAACTTCGGAAACTATCACAGATGAAATAGTTACCTTAAGGAATGAACTAAACTTGGACGTCAACAACGAAGATGTTAATGAGTTGATTGAATCTCACTCAGTACCTCTGTCGAATGAATACTTAATTGAGCAACAAGAGTTAAATGGAATACACAATGAAAGTGAGGAAGAAGAAGCTGATAAAATCGTCAAGATTTTGACAATAAAAAATATGAATGAAGCCTTCATGCATCTTGACTAATTAGTGACTATCATGGAAGAATGTGATGGAAGACCAATGGAGAACGTATATCTCAAGTACGTAGGGCGATTGAGAAAGTCACAGCATGTTATAGAACTCTTTATCAAGAAAAGAAAAAAAATGGTGGTATTCAACTAACTCTTGACAAGTTTATAAACTTAAATACGCCTTGATAACTTAATTATTTATGTATATTGATAAATAAATATTTTTAATATATTATTGATAAATAAATATTTTAAAATACAATTTTTGATGTTTTTTTTACATCCCTCTACTTTCAAATATTTAATATTCGCTCACATTTTCAGGAACCAATTATGTGCGAAAGTTGAGGGCCGCCTGTACCAGTATAGTCCAAAAGTTTCTTGTTTTTACAAGTTAGAGTGTGTACGGACGGATAATGTGGTTAGCCGTTGTTACAGTTAAAATAAGTTACATCTACCTTCAGTAGTATGTCAACTAGATCCGATAGAAGACGTGTTGTTTCGTTATATTCTCAAATGTTAAAAATTGTATACCACGCGGTTATTAAGTTTCTTTCGGACAAAAGGAATTGCTCGGTAGAAAGTAAATGACAATGAATTTGCTGGTGTGCAAATTAGTTACATCTACCTTCAGTAGTATGTCAACTAGATCCGATATAAGACGTGTTGTTTCGTTATATTCTCAAATGTTAAAAATTGTATACCACGCGGTTATTAAGTTTCTTTCGGACAAAAGGAATTGCTCGGTAGAAAGTAAATGACAGTGAATTTGCTGGTGTGCAAATTAGTTACATCTACCTTCAGTAGTATGTCAACTAGATCCGATAGAAGACGTGTTGTTTCGTTATATTCTCAAATGTTAAAAATTGTATACCACGCGGTTATTAAGTTTCTTTCGGACAAAAGGAATTGCTCGGTAGAAAGTAAATGACAGTGAATTTGCTGGTGTGCAAATTAGTTACATCTACCTTCAGTAGTATGTCAACTAGATCCGATAGAAGACGTGTTGTTTCGTTATATTCTCAAATGTTAAAAATTGTATACCACGCGGTTATTAAGTTTCTTTCGGACAAAAGGAATTGCTCGGTAGAAAGTAAATGACAGTGAATTTGCTGGTGTGCAAATTAGTTACATCTACCTTCAGTAGTATGTCAACTAGATCCGATATAAGACGTGTTGTTTCGTTATATTCTCAAATGTTAAAAATTGTATACCACGCGGTTATTAAGTTTCTTTCGGACAAAAGGAATTGCTCGGTAGAAAGTAAATGACACTGAATTTGCTGGTGTGCAACAGTAATTTGAAAAAAATAAACTCCATGGTACAGCTTCGCTTTCCGATTGAATTGATGTTGGAATGGCGAGGAGATCCTCGATTGTGAGAGCCACCAATGACAAGTAACCTATTCTCCTTATTTTATGGTGCCTTCTATTATACTCGTCATTGGTGCATTCATTCATTTGAACTCTTAGAAAATGTAATCTTACCATTGGCCCTGTGCCACCTTTCGCAGGCTCTGTTGTCCAGGACCGGCACGTCCACCGCTTGGAGGGTCTTCGGTCTCAATCTGGACCCAGGACTAAGCGCTCCCCATCCTGCTGCCCAGCCGAACTGACCCAGGAAGTCGGTGCCCTTTTCGGGAAGGCAGATTGGAGCTAAAAATTTAAAGGACAATTGTATAAACATCAAATAATAAACTAGCGAAATTGGCACAATTCAATCTCCTCACACATCACCTCACAAAAGAAAGATAAAAGGTAGACCAAAGAAAACGTGGCAAGATCAAATGAACCAGATTTTAAAAGAAGGTGCTAGTAAAGTGAGAAGTATCAATGATAGAAGATTGTATATGATAAGCTATTTGAATGTGAAAGAGGCGAAAGTTGTGTACTTGGATTGAAAAGTTTGAAGATCGTTTTCTCTGTCTATCCCACAAGGGACACGGCGTGATGTATGTATATTCTGTAAAGCGTTTTCACTACACGTAAAATTTTCAGATCTAAAGGTTGCGAAAATTCTATACAATTTTAAGGTAAAAATTCGACTGAAATGTGTTCTATCTCGCGTGTTATTTTATATGTTAAGCATTTATCAATTAAAATAACACGTGTCTTTTTATCTTTTCATTTGATCATCAAAATGTATTGGTCATTTGTTAAATATTGCTTGTGTCATCTAAGCTAGGGTTTGAATACTGACGAAGAAGACGGAGGTCTTTGAAACCGGTAGTGAATTCAAATAAAACAGTAGTGAATTGAGGTGCATGGCAGCGCGGTAACGCACTGGACTTCCGTGCGGAAGGTCGTAGGTTCGAATCCCGCGCTGTGCTACTCCCCTCGAATGACACAATTATTTTTTCCACCTAGTATTCGGGGGTATAAGGATACCTATGACTTCGGTCATATCTATTCTTTAAAAAGGAGAAAAACATATATATCGGTGTGCTCCGGTCGTCTTACTTCGGCGTGCCATCGCATCCAGTACAGCGGTGTGACCGATGAGTTTGCTGGTGTGCAACGGCCACTCACTTAAAACAATCTCCACGGCACAGCTTCACTTTCTATTTACTACTGAGCCGCATTTCTATCTACAACGAACGTTTCTATTTACTATTGAGCCACATTTCTATCTACTACAAAAGTTTCTATTTACTATTGAGTCACATTTCTATCTACAACAAAGTTTCTATTTAATATTGAGTCACATTTCTATCTACTACGAAAGTTTCTATTTACTATTGAGTCACATTTCTATCTACAACGAACGTTTCTATTTACTATTGGGCTGCATTTCTATCTACTACGAACGTTTCTATTTACTATTGGGCTGCATTTCTATCTACTACGAACCAATGAAACATAAAGATATCTCGAGACAGCGCCACCACTAAACGTCCATCCAGCAGGTCATTAAGAGATACAGCACGAATGAAACTCAATCTTTACATCATACGGTTACAGATGAAGGAGAAAGTGGCGGACTGGTAAACGGTCGCAACTTAAACCAGTAGCTACTGTGCTCAAACCTGTTGTTGACCGGTTATACTGTTTGATAATAGTTTTTTTATGCAAGTTAACAAAAAGGTTGCAGTGAACTTGTTTAGAAATATTCAAATAAAATACTTTGTTATCTTTATATACTTTTTAGCATATTATTTATATTCGTTCTTGTATGGCGCTAAAATATGGAGAATAAATTATGGATATAATGCCTATTACTCATGACGAGTATAATAGAATTCAAAATACAAAGTGGGGGATTAGATCTTGTCACTCAGGAATGCCAATTTTCAAATTTCGTCTCGCGGGACAAAAAAGAAGAATGCCGATTTCGAATTAGGTCTCGCGGGACTAAAATGAAACAAGCCGATTTTAAATTAGGTCTCGCGGGACATAAACGAAAGAAGCCGATTTTAAATTAGATCTTGCGAGACATAGACGAAGGATGCCGAATTCAAATTAGATCTCGTGGGACAATAAAAAAATAATGTTAATTTCAAATTAGGTATCGCGGGATAAAAACAAAGAATGCTAATTTCAAATTAGGTATCGCGGGATAAAAATGAAGGATGTCGATTTTAAATTAGGTGTCGCGAGACAAAAACGAAAGTGGCTGATCTTAAATTAGGTACCACGGGCGTAAAATCAAAGTAAGCCAATTTTAAATTAGGTCTCGCGGGACAAAAACAAAAAATGCCGATTTTAAATTAGGTCTCGCAGGACAAAAACAATGAATGCCGATTTTAAATTAGGTCTCGCGGGACAAAAACAAAGAATGCCGATTTTAAATTAGGTCTCGCGGGACCAAAATGAAGGATGCCGATTTCAATTATGTCTCGCGGGACAAAAACAAAGAATGCCGATTTTAAATTAGGTCTCGCGGGACAAAAATGAAGGATGCCGATTTCAATTATGTCTCGCGGGACAAAAACAAAGGATTCTGATTTCAAATTAGGTCTCGCGGGATAAAAACAAAACATGCCGATTTCAAACTAGATCTGGCGAGACAAAAACGAACGTTGCCGATTTTAAATTAGGTCTGACGTGACGACCTCCGTGCCCTGGTGGTAAGACGCTTGTCTACCGATCCGGAGGTTGCGGGTTCGATCCCGTTGGAATCCAGATTTTTTTAATAGAATTCCAGTCTGGTTTTCCCTTAGGGCTCATTAAAACATCTTTCTGGTTGGTTGGAAGAGATTGTCACATAGCAATAAACTCGCTAGTTGAAATAAAAAAAAATTAAAATAGTAGAATTTTGAGGTCGATTTCGTCTTCATCGAATAAATTGACTGTTTTAATAAGGCAGGGTATTATGATAGAGCTTTTGTCGTTGCTGGTCCTGTGGAGTGGAATAGTCTACCTCTTAGTGTAATAATGTACCGTATAACAAAAATAATTTAAAAAAAACAAGAGTGATCGCTCAATAGATTAAGATTGATGGAATATATAAAAATAATGCAAATAATTTTACACAATTACAACCAAAACTATCAGAAAGAAACAGGTATAAAATCGTACAAAATCACATGTTATCAACACAATACAGGGCCATCCACAAGCGCACAGCCCGCACTGCGCAAAAAATACAAAAACAAAAGAGAACTCATTGAAAAACAAAGTTTAAAAAACGGAATCAGACAGGTGCTGCTACTTCACAAATCCAATAATCCAAAATGCAACCAGGTCTGAATAAGTTAAACTCAACTGAAGGTGATGTTTAGTAGTATAATAAGTTGTCGGGCGAGAAGTGAGCAGTGGGTAATTATGGCCTCTAGGCACTTATGTACTGCGTGTTTAGGAAAGGGATAATGGCCTACGCTGGTAGTAAATAGGGTCTACATGACAAATCGTGGATATACAATAACACACATTGGTTTCTTGTAAGGTCAAAGAACTCACATATCGTAGCTACTGGCATAACTTTCAAGGTCCAAATTCTATATAAATATTAGAAGTTCATACTTGTCACTTAACATTCTTTCAAAATCTGATTCACTTGATCTAGTCATGTTTTTTCTCAGTCCATCTCTTCCACGCACAACTTGTAATTCTGACTAGTATATTCACTTAGTCATTCAATCTCTCAACATGTCATAACACTTGCCACCCTGTGATGGATAGCGAGTGACCAGGAATTATATTTTATTTGGTTATTCGACGTTTTAATTCACAATAAAATGATTTTTATAGTTAATTACAAAAATTAACCTAGCAGATTTTGCATAATTTTAATTTAAAATATACATTTTTTACTGGACGCTTAGCGTCCATCACCGTGGTTGGCGGATTTTTTTAGCACAGTAAAGCAAGTGTTAACCATCTTAAAGCTCCTTTCTTCATCTAACTCAAAGCATCCATGCATTTATTTCTTATATCTTAATTCCACCTTCTTTCAAACATTGTATTTATAATGTCTGTACTATATTCTTAATATTAAATAAATCTGTATTAATTCTCAACATTTTTTAAAATTTATTTTACACATGACAAGAAATATACATAATTAGCGAAAAAACAACAAGTTATTTAATTTGGACACACAATTTTAATGGGTCAGATATTGTTGTCTTTCATTTGTCGTGTCCCCAGTAAACTAGTATTTTGCCTGTATCTCACTGAGGATATATAGCATGAAAAAATAAATCGATACTTCTTTCCGATTTTTGATTTTATAAAACGCCGTTGCACATTCTCATCAATCTGACAAACAGTGACACTCAATTACATATGAATACATCACGCGAAATCAAACTCCTCACACTTCATCACTCCAGACAGACTAAAACGTTCATCCCACAATATACCGCACATAATCATAAAAAAAACAATAAAAAACACCACACTCAAGAGCTCACACAAACCTCTTCCACAAATCATTCCTCTTGCAAGCCCAAGTATTCAAACTCCTGTCGAAATAAAATTCTTAAAAGGACGATGTTGTGTATAAGCGATGGGTCGTGGCTGGGCCTCGTAGTCGAGGATCCCCTTACAATTCCAACGTCTATTTATTTGGTAAGCGAAACAGGACGATGATGATCTTTTTTAAGTCAGTAAACCGTTGCACACCAGCAAACTCACCGGTCACACCGCTTTACTGAATCCGACGTCACACCGAAGTGAAACGATCGGAGTACACTGGCATGTTTTTTCCTCTTTTTTAAATAATAGATATGACCAAAGTAATGGGTAGAAAGGTGGAAAAAATGCCTGTGTCATTCGAGGGGAGTAGCATAGCGCGGGGTTCGAACTGATGACCTTCCGCACTGATGCCCAGAGCATTACCGCGCAACCAAACACTCCGGTGTGATATCTGATCCAGTACAACTGTGTGGCCGGTGAGTTTGCTGGCGTGCAACGGCTCACTCCCTCAAATAAGAGAAAATGAGAAAGAAACAATAACTCAACAGCATAGCTTTGCTTCTCAACAGAATTGACGTTGGAATGGCGAAGGCATCCTTGACTACGAGGTCCCAGCAACGACGAAAACAACTTTATACAATGAAAGTGTAATAGACTTAACTAGAATTTATATTCGTGACTTTCGTCAGTCCATCATTGCACAAATTGTTAAGCTATTTGCAGTGTAATCATTATAACAGCTCCATAATCGTCAACACGGTATAGCTGAGACATCACGCACTTGATCTTAGAAATGGAAAGTGCATTGCACACCTCAGCAGCATCACGGGTAATCACGCATCTCTGCTTACTCTGACGTATATCGTACATCTTATCTGTTACTATTTATCTCTGATAGTATGCGTTATGATGATAGGCTATCCCTCTAGATTGAGTATAATTGTAAGCCACCTTGTGGATGGAAGACAAATCAACATTAGCCACCTTGTGGATGGAAGACAAATCAACATTAGCCACCTTGTGGATGGAAAACAAACCATCAGCCACCTTGTGGATGGAAGAAAAATGATAAGCCACCTTGTGGATAGAAGACGAATCATTAGCCACCTTGTGGATGGAAGACAAATCAACATTAGCCACCTTGTGGATGGAAGACAAATCATTAGCCACCTTGTGGATGGAAGACAAATCAACATTAGCCACCTTGTGGATGGAAGACAAATCAACATTAGCCACCTTGTGGATGGAAGACAAATCATCAGCCACCTTGTGGATGGAAGACAAATCATTAGCCACCGTGTGGATGGAAGACAAATCAACATTAGCCACCTTGTGGATGGAAGACAAATGAACATTAGCCACCTTGTGGATGGAAGACAAATAATTAGCCACCTTGTGGATGGAAGACAAATCATTAGCCACCTTGTGGATGGAAGACAAATCAACATTTATTTATTTATTTACAAAATAAACGATAAGTAACTGTTCTTCGGCGATTCAGTACTCTCAAATGGTGGAGAAAGCCCGAAATATTACTAACCGACCAGAAATATGTTAAATATAACAATGAAGTTAAATTCAGACCAGAACCCTTTTAAAAAAAAACACATGCGTGAGACTCTCGCGTGGTAGAAGTGAAACTTCTTAGCTCCTAGGAAAAGTTGATTTTATGCATTGCTTTTTTTCCATTTGTTAACGATTTTTTGGATTAGGAAATGGTTATATTAATTAATTAATACAAATAAATGTAATTAATTAATTAATTATTAATTAATTAATTAAAATAGTTAATAATTATTTATTATAAATAATTATTATTATTACTAATTATGATTATTAATTAATATTAATAATAAATGAATTATTTATTAATTATATTATATTTATTAATTATAATTCATTAATTATTATTAATTAATTAATTTAATTTAATATTATTTAATTAATAAACTGAAATATAAATATTTCTTATTACACTATCACATTTAATTTAATAAATAAATAAATTTATTAAATTTAAATTATTGATTTATATTATTAATTATTATAAATTTATATTTAATATTTATTAAATTTATTTATATTAATATAAATAAATATTAAAGATCATTTGAAATATTATCATTAAAATCGGAGAAGGGGAAGCGTTTCACTTTTCGTGACGTTCAGGCCGATTTGCCCTACCGCGCCTATAGATGTTACACTTTAAAATCTGCATTCTAGCAGAAATTAAACACGCAACCTTCGGGCTGGAATTCAAGATTCTTACCAAGAAGGAGATCGTCTTTCGGGTAGGATGGAAAAGGCTGTCACGTAGCAATAAACTCGCCTTTGTGCTATATTAGGAGGTAACATTAAAAAAATACCATGTCCATCGGATACAAAAAATGAGTTGATAAAGCAGATTTTTTTCTTATCGATGGTACGGAGCCGTTTAACATTTTCATTTCAATGACAAATTCTCATAAATCATTTTAAAATCATAATGAAAAACCAGTATTTTTTCAAAAATAATCTTGTCCAGGCTTCAAACCAATCAAAACAGATCATGTCCGAATCGACCAATCATAGCTTTCCGATTGTGTCTAACTTCATACCAGTTCACCAGCAACTGTCAGTTTTAAATCGTACGCACAGTGTAATGTAATGTCTACTCGTAGCATTATAGTATACAGCTTTAACATATCTCCCTACGAGTATGCCACATACGAGTATATTTATAGTTTCATACTATTATAATATTTCTTCTTATTTTGTAACACTTTACTTATTTTATTTGATTCAAATTAAAATAATTACTCTACCTAATTATTTTTAACAACAAATCAAGTCACCTTAAGCGATTTTAAGGATTTCAGATATTTTTACAATGAATTATTAACGCCATATATTTTTAATGCAAACAGTTTTTTTGCGATTTCCTAACATTCTGATTTGGTGGACATGTTCTTTTTCGCTATACTACCTTGATCAAAAAGTTTTAGGACCGGCCACCGTGTGGCGCTGTCAATCACCCGATTGGATTTTTATTTTGTTAGATTACTACATCTATCATTGACACTTCCCTCCAAATTTCAGCGTCATAGCTTGACATTTGTAAAAGTTACGCTGTACTGAGTACATCTACCTTTGTGCGTGTTTTCGATTTTTCACAAGTTTGAAAATGGCATCAACTGTGCATCAACGAGTTTGCATTAAATTTTGTGTGAAAAACAGATTTAACGGTCTGCAGACCTTGGAAATGTTGGAGAAGTGTTTTTCGGTGGCACGAACGCTTCAGAAGTGGTCGTGAGTCGGTCGAGGATGACGAACGCAGTGGCAGTCGTAAACCGATGAAAACATCGATAAAATCAAAGAAATGTTGGCCGAAAACCATCGACCATCAGATAGCTGACAGAGGACTTGAACATCGATTATCAATCCGCTCAAGATATTTTGGTTAGTGATTTGGGCCTCAGACGTGTCGCTGCAAAACTGGTGCCGAAAGACCTCAATTTCATGTAAAAAAAGGACCGCGTTGAAATCGCGAAAGACATGATTTCCATGAGTTTTTGACCAAAAACAACACGACTACTATCCAGCATCCTTTGAATTCACCTGATCTGGCTCCCTGCGACTTTTTCCTGTTCAACCGACTTAAAAAACCGCTTCGCGGAACGCGTTACAGCACCCGAGAGGATGTCATGAAAAAATCGAAGACGGCTCTGATGGACATACCGAAAATTGAGTACCAGCGGTGTTTCGAGGATTGGATCAAGCGCTGGCGTAAGTGCGTTGCAGTCGATGGGGAGTACATTGAAGGGGACCATATCGATTTTGATGAATAAACTTGAATTTTCGATTTTATGAATAAAGTCCTAAAACTTTTTGATCAAGGCAGTATTACCTCCTCGTATGAGGTGCATGAAAACAAGACAAACACTTAAAAAAAATCGGGTACCATCGGCAATCGATCCCGCGACTTCTAGCTCGACACACATACCTTTAACCAACTAAAAAATTAATCTGTTTTATATTCTTAGAAATGATTTGATCGATAATTTCTAAATCTGTTCGTGTGCCTTAATTTTTATACAGCTGATTAGCACTGCACTGTGCATAATGTAATCAAACCATACACTGTGTCATTGAACTTATGATACAAATGAATAATTTTGCATGTGTTGTAAATTGCAACGGTTGTAAACTGGTTTAGAGAAATGCATCTAGAATGCAACTTGATCAACAACAGCGCATAATATCTGTACAAGACTTTGTAACTTTACCATTAATGCAATGTCCACGTCAGTGGCCGAAGAATTAAATGTTATTTTCTTGACATTACTGGTTTGACGGCTAACACCTTGGTCATTCGATTCCTGATTTTTATGAAATGCTGTTTAAAAGTAAATTAGTGTATGGAAGTAAAACGGTGACATATAAATTTTGATTTCTCCTGTTACACAAATAGGGTCTGCTTCTAGCGTTAGCTTATTCGTTAGGAATAATATCAGACAGGATTCTTCTCATACTGCTAGGCGGTGCCGAGACTATATCCACAGTGTCACTCAGTTGGTTCAATATCTCTATACCACGCGTGACTGAGTGTTTAGCCATGATATTCGTCCTGTAAGTTGGTATGTATTATAGAACAGGGGGTGATTTCTTGCATGGCTATATTTATTGGGTACATATAAACTTAGTGCTTCTAGAATCGCGGGACAGTTAAAGCAACCTTGAAAAACCTTCTTGTTTCGAGACTTCTATAGTTACACACCGTGAGAAGTTCGACATGGTGAGCATATTTTGGGTAATCAACCTTTGTCCTGTACCATAGACATCTGAGGATTTTTTTTGTATTTGTTCTATATTGTTTTTATATTTGAGCTGATGAGGAGCCCAAACCGTAGATGCATATTCTAATTTGGTTCTAATTAGATAAGTATATAAGTTTCAACTAGAACTGAAAGAAGACGTGTTGTTTCGTAATAATTTCAACATTACTATTTGGGTATCTCTGAAGCTGCGCACAATACTATTTGGGTATCTCTGAAGCTGCGCACAATACTATTTGGGTATCCCTGAAGCTGCGCACAATACAATTTAGGTATTCCTGAAGCTGCGCACAATATTTCATTACATTTATAATCTATTTCTTGATCGGTTTTAGTTGATAGTATACATATCCATACAACTATAGAAGATGCGAAGAGTGTGCGTGAAGACAGGAAGACTGGCGCTCTGTTCTCTCTGCTTACCGCGACAGGGAAATGTGATATACTCGTATATTAAAATCAACTTACCTATATGAGGCATGTAATGTACATTTCTATCCAGGGTCAAAACAGAGACGTCAAATCTGTCAGCCTGCGGAGTGAACTTAAAGTATGGATGCACGTTGATCCTGGATACTCCGAAGGTGTACGCTGGAAGTGGCTCCACTGCTGAGTTGATCACATAGTCCCCGAGGGTCACGTGCACCTGACGAGGAGTAGCTCTGGCCACGCAGTGACCTGCTGTCACCACGTGCCTTCTGGAGACCAAAGAACCTCCGCATCTGGAAGGTGGTAGAAGGTATATCAAAGCAGGTTTGGATATGAATTTTTTTATTAAGGTATTGTGGGTGTTATAACATTTTAGATCAAGGTAATGGAGGTGTTATGAAATTTTTAATTAAGGTAATGGGGGTGTTATGAAATTTTTAATTAAGGCAATGGGGGTGTTATGAAATTTTCAATTAAGGTAAAGGGGTGTTATGAAATTTTTAATTAAGGTAAAGGGGTGTTATGAAATTTTTAATTAAGGTAAAGGGGTGTTATGAAATTTTTAACTAAGGTAATAGGGGTGTTATATAATTTTTAATTGAGGTAATGGGGTGTTATCAAATTTTTAATAAAACGATAAGCATAAGGCCACTTCCCTACTGGGGCGAACAGAGAGGACAGACTTCCAGACTTTCCTATCTCGACACACATATTTCGTTACTTCCACATCAATAAACCTTTTCATACAACTCCTATGAGATTACGATATCCCTTACTATTTCCTTTTTTCAAAATATTATTATATTGTATTACACTTTCGTTGTATACAGTACAACCTAACGGACTTATTGCCATGTGGCAATCTTTTTCAACGAACCAGAAATATGTCAAATAATTGTAATTTGTTTTTATCAAACACTGTTTATTCCACTTTTTATAACGGTACAACCTTACCGGTTTCAAGGCTTTTACCTCATCATCAGGGAAGCACAAACAAGACGAAGAAGTCTTGTTTGTGTTCCCCTGATGATGAGGTGAAAGCTTTGAAACCGGTAGGGTTATACCGTTATAAAAAGTGGAATAAACAGTGTTTGATAAAAATAAATTACAATGTTTTTAAACTTCTGTAAATAAAATATGTCAAATAAGGATTAAAGGAAAATCAACTGGAATCCTTTTTAAAAAATCTGGGTTCCAAAGGGCGTAAAACCCGTAACTCTCGAGTTAGGAGACGGTCATCACCGTTCACTTATCCAACCTTCCTCTGCCCCTTCTTTCTTTTACATTTGCACTGTATGTTCATTTTGTAAGTCTTCCTACATTCATTCGTTCCACGTGCTCAAACCATTTCAGACTGTTCTTCTTCCTCTCACTCAATTTATTACTTTATTCCATATTCTGTCATACATTGTCACCCCATATATTCATATGAGTCCAGCGTTTACTCGTCTCTTTTCAGTCTTTTTCCATATCTACGTTTGACTCTCACACTTTAAACATGGCTTTAGAATACTATTGTGGACTATCCTCTTAGCAGACCTTGATACTGTCCGGTTCAAGAGTATATAATTTGGTGCTCAATTGACTTTGTTTCTTATCGCTACACGCCATTTGATATATGTCACCACTATTCCATCATCTGAGAAAATACTACACAAATAGAAAAAATCCTCAACTCGCTTCAATCTTTCATTCCTCACCCACATACTATATCGCATTTACTTTTCCTTCTACACTTTCTATCACCATTACTCTGAATTTTGCAACATTCATTTTCAGATCTTTCTCTTCGCATCTCTCATACAATTTACTCATCAAAGTTTGCGATTCATCTTCACAATCTGCAAACACCACCACATCAACAAACAGCAATCTGCATATATATTCCCATTCGACATTTGTATGCCACCCATTGACTTCTGTAGTTCCTTCAATTATGAATCTATATAAATATTAAACAACCTGGGTAACAAAACACATCCTTGCTTTACCCCTTTAAAATACGCACTTTTTGATTTGTAAGAGTTGATAACATATTTCACAAAATGGGTAAATAAATTTAGAAAAAAATATAAAAGGTCTTGCTGATAAATTCACCATTTATTTTTGTTTCCAACGTACTTTGTGTTTCCAACGTACTTTGTGTTTCCAATGTACTTAGTATTAAATTTATTGTATTATGTACTTTGTATTGTATCAAGTGTTAGTTGTATACAGTACAAGTTAGCGAGTTTATTGCCATGTGGCAATCTTTTCCAACCAACCACGCAAATGTCTTCAGTTCAGTCCACCTTCACCCACGCTGCTATGAGGGACAAAATAAGTCACCATCCAGTGTGATCAACGTTAGAAAATCGAAATTTTCTTTATTTGTTTATGAACGCGATATCACACAGTGACGAAGAAGAGTGAAATCTAGACTGGAACCCATTTAAAAAAAAAACTTTGTACGAACGGGGATCAAACCCGCAACTTTTAGATTAGAAACAGACAAGTAACAACTAGACTAAGGTGGTCGAGGATATATGATGTGTGTTATTTAAGTTCAAATTAAATCAATGCAAAATATAATTAAGTGTTTTTTTCCCAAAATTGAAACAGATTTAAATATTTTTGAATGGTTAGGTGTTTCATTATAATTTATAAAAAAATAAATTGGGGTAACAGTATAACAGAAATTCAAACCAAAGTACAATTTCAAAATAATTAATTACAATTTAAATAATTAATTTGAAATTGTAATTAATTAATTAATTAATTACAATTATAAATTAATTAATTAATTAATTACAATTTTAAATTAATTAATTAATAATTTAATTAATTAATAAATTACAATTTCAAATTAATTAATTACAATTTCAAATTAATTAATTACAATTGAATTATTTAATTAATATGAAATTGTAATTAATTTGAAATTGGGATTAATTAATTAATTAATTATTTAATTAATTAATTAATTACAATTTCAAACTAATTAATAACAATTGAATTAATGAATTAATATGAAATTGTAATTAATTTGGAATTGTAATTAATTAATTCATTAGAAATTGTAATTAATTATTCAATTAATTAATTACAATTTCAAATAAATAAATGAATTAATCAAATTAATTCAAACAAATTATAATTACAAATTCAAACCAAAGTACAATAGAATCTTGAAAATTATAAAAAAGTTCATGTACTTGTATATTAACAATTTTTGTACAGAAAGTAGGTGCAGATAATAAAAGATGTAAGTATTCAAAATATTGATTTTAAGAAAATTAGCTTACCTTTGATTATTCTGAAAAAAAAATTAAATTATTTAATCTATTTAAAATAACTTAACACTTAAGTGATATTTTTAAAGTACTTTTCAACTAATAACAAGTATTTTTTCAGCGTCTCAAAAATTCTATTGTAAAAATGCAGTTATTTATCACAAATTTATTTTATATTTGATTAAATTAAATTCTAAAAAAATATGACAAGAATCTTACAACCAATAATGTGCGTATCTAAAAGACGGAGTGTGTTGGATAGAAAGATTTTTCTACTGTTTACAAACAAATTCTACAAATAAAAAAAAAGAAAGACAAAAAAGCATTAGAAATACAAATGAATACTGTAAAGCGAGGTTGAAGTGTGTGCCTTAGACGGTTTGACACAGTCAAAAGAGAGTAAAATCTTCTACAAATTTATCTACAAGAAAAAAGAATTCTTCAACAAGTTACTAAACCGTATAAAATATTCTACAAGTCAAATCACTAGAGTAGAATAATATACAAGTTGATCTTCAAGATAAAAGTTTTAGAAACAAAAGTAGTGTTTTTTAAAGCTGATCAAGAAGAGTAGAATCTTGTACAAGTCGATCTATATAAATAAGATCTTTAATAAGTCGATCTACAAGAAAAGAGTCTTCTACAAGTCGATCTATTAGACTTTACCTCTCTATCCAACACTGACGCCATCCAATAAGGTCGATTAGTGACATAAGAGTGTTGCATCTGTAAGCAATTTACGAATTGGTTGATGTTTGTTCTGAATTGGTCAACGCCCGACACAATATAACACATCGATCAATAAGTCCCGGGACTAACCACTAAAACAACATTTGTTTGCCAAAATTCTTCTTTATTCATCAACATAGTCTCCTTCAAGAGTGATACATTCATTCCAACGCTTTCCTAACTTTTCTATGCCAGCCGTGTAGAACGATTTATCTTTGGTTTCAAAATAGGCGTTAGTTTCGGCAATCACTTCTTCATTGGAGCCAAAACTCTTTCCCTGGAGCATCTTTTTGAGGTCTGCGAACAGCCAATAGTCGCTAAGGGCCAAATCTGGAGAATACGGTGGGTGCGGAAGAAGCAATTCGAAGTTCAACTCATGCAATTTGGCCATCAGCATACCACCGACAAATGATTGTTTTCGACGGAACAGAGCCCGGATAACATTTTTCAAGCCATCGCTGAGTTTGAACGGTATTTTTTCCCATTAAAAAGCAATGTTTTATCAACACACGAAATTCGTTTTTTTTTCATTGTTTTGAAAATAGCAAAAGTAGCGTCACTAAAACCACTGTAAGTCAATGACACAATGTCGGAATGTCATGAAAGTTTGACACGTAATTTCTAAAGGTTTGTACTAATTGAGAATTGATTTGTTATTAGAGGCGCCATCTGTTGGTTAGTCCCGGGACTTATTGATCGATGTGTTAGGACGTGGTCGGGACTTAGTATTTTTTTTAAGTTTATATAAAATAATAAATAAAAATTAATCGACATAAAATTGAGTTTTACTGCGTTTAAATATTTGTAAATCTGAGTTTTATTGTAGTTTACTTTTTCACAATTTTGACTTCCAATGTTATTTATTGTATTAAAACTCTAATAAATTGAATGTAAAATTGTTTCGTGTCTTACGACTTTCACACAACGACCAATTTTAAAATTTATAATTTTTTTCTGATACTATGAAGCTTATATTTATTCTTATGGTACATTTCAACATATCCGAACTGGTGATTCGGACACATTTGAGAGCGTGACTGGGAGATATCATTATCTAGCACGTGCGAGTATTGTTACCAGACAAACTCTTTTAAAAGGCTGGGAAACATGTTTTAAATACCATCGGATAGGAAGGTGGTGGCTGCGGTTATAAGATTATCCTATCCTCATATGCGCATGTTTAAAAACATATATTTGGCTAGAAACCGCCAACCACCCGCCCACCGTTACCATGAGACGCCTGACCGTTGTTTAATCATATCAATTCTTTAAAAAAAGGGGGAAAACACATACCAGTGTGCTTCGTATGGCTCATTTCAAGTGCGCCATCGGATCCAGTACACCGGTGTTCTCACTCATTTCAAGTGTGCCATCAGATCCAGTTCACCGGTGTTCTCTCACTCATTTCAAGTGTGCCATCAGATCCAGTACACCGGTGTTCTCTCACTCATTTCAAGTGTGCCATCAGATCCAGCACACCGGTGTTACACTCATTTCAAGTGTGCCATCAGATCCAGTTCACCGGTGTTCTCTCACTCATTTCAAGTGTGCCATCAGATCCAGTACACCGGTGTTCTCTCACTCATTTCAAGTGTGCCATCAGATCCAGTACACCGGTGTTCTCCCTCATTTCAAGTGTGCCATCAGATTCAGTACACCGGTGTTCTCACTCATTTCAAGTGTGCCATCAGATCCAGTACACCGGTGTTCTCATTCATTTCAAGTATGCCATCGGATCCAGTACACCGGTGTTCTCATTCATTTTGAGTGTGCCATCGGAACCAGTACACCGGTGTTCCTACTCATTTCAAGTGTGCCATCGGATCCAGTACACCGTTTTTCTTACTCATTTCAAGTGTGCCATCAGATCCAGTACACCGGTGTTCTCACTCATTTTAAGTGTGCCATCGGATCCAGTATACCGGTGTTCTCACTCATTTCAAGTGTGCCATCGGATCCAGTACACCGGTGTTCTCACTCATTTCAAATGTGCCACCGGATCCAGTACACCGGTGTTCTCACTCATTTCAAGCGTGCCATCGGATCCAGTACACCGGTGTTACACTCATTTCAAGTGTGCCATCGGATCCAGTACACCGGTGTTACACTCATTTCAAGTGTGCCATCAGATCCAGTACACCGGTGTTCTCACTCATTTCAAGTATGCCATCGGATCCAGTACACCGGTGTTCTCACTCATTTCAAGTGTGCCATCGGATCCAGTACATCGGTGTTCTCACACACTTAAAGAGGAGAAAAAAAGGAAAGAAAAAGAAACGAAATCTCCACGGCACAGCTCCGCTTTCCAACTGAATTGATGTTGGAATGACGAGGGGATCCTCGACTACGTGGTCCAGCAATGACGACGATATGTTTATTTTTTAATCTGTCAATAATGGTGGGTTCGAACCCTGAATTAGAGCGCCCTTGAGGAACGTTTGCTGTCTAAACGGCGCTAAATGATTTACCCTTTTATCATTATTAAAATCGTACACAGTTGTATAACCACAAACAGCTCTCAAATTTCGTCGGAAGTTATGACGTCATAAGAAAAACGCGCAAAAATTAGTGATTATTTGAATTTTAAGTATTCATTTTGATTTAGTATTCAAGTTATTTCTTGATAGAATTGTTTTTGTGAAAAAAAGGGGAAAAACATTTAATGATTTATCATATAAATATATTTTTTTATTAAATGGGTCTGTTGTAGAAGACACAAAGTGTTACGTACCTCGATGACCCGATTCTGATATAAGCCTGCCAGGGAAACGAACCAAAGCCTGCGTCGTCCCCACCGACGATGCGCCTCTGGGCAGCTTGTTTCGCCACGGATATTCCGCATCCTGAAAAAAATACAAACATCTTAATAAAAAAATCTAGAAAATGATTTATGCATACGTATATACCATCCAAACACCCTCTTGGGATAGGCAGGGAGGGAAGAGCTTCTTCAAAAAATTATTCACTTGATTCAAACATTCTTCTTTGGTCTTCCTTTTACACGCCTTTCAATCACATTTGGACCGTGTTTTTGTTGTATTTACGAATATCTTTAGAAATCACATTTCGTTGTATACGGCACAGCCTAGCGCGATTAATACAAATTCTTAACAGTTGTAAATAATACATTGTTGTATTTACAACATATTATCGTTAAAATACCACATTGAAGTAAAAAAATATCATACTGTTGTAAAAATTTCATATTGCAGTAAAAATATCACATTGTTGTTAATATGTCACACTGTAGTAAGAATAACACATTTTTGTTAATATATCGAAATGTAGTAAAAAATGATATTGTGAAAATACTACATTGTAATAAATATCACGTCGTTGTAAAAATACGACAGTGTAGTAAAAATAACACACTGATGTCAAAATACCACTTTATTCATGAAAATATTACATTGTTAATGAAAATGTACCACATTATTAATGATAATATCATACCATCGTAAAAATATCACATTGCAGTGAAAATATCACATTGTTGTTAAAATATCACACTATCGTAAATATACCATATTGCAGTAAAATTGCGCATTTTAAAAATACTTCATTGCAATTAAATAATTACGTTGTTATGAAAATAACTCATTGATGTAAAAATATCACACTGCTAATGAAAATATCATATTTTAGTTTAAATAGCATACTGTCGTAAAAAAATATCGCATTACAGTAAAGTATCACATTGTTGTAAAAATATCTCTTTGTCGTAAAAATACCACATTGCAGTAAAAATACCGTATTGTAAAAGTACTACAATGTCATAAAAATAAAATGTTGTTAAAAAAATGCGAGAATGTAATAATGTAATAATAATAATAATAATAATGTAATGTAGTAAAATATCACATTGATAATGAAAATATTATACTGTCGTAAAAATACCCCGTTATAGTAAAATACCACATTATTGTTAAAATATCACATTGTCGTACGAATACGATATTATATTAAAAATGATAGATGAATGTAAAAATACCACATTGCAGGTATTGTTAAATTGAGTAAACATAAATTATTGTTGTTAAAATAAAATATTGTTGCAAAAATACCATATTACTCTAAAAATACTACACACCTTTGTAAAAATAACATATTGTAGTAAAAATATCATAACGTCGTAAAAATACCACATTGCAGTAAAAATACCGTATTGTTAAAATACTACAATGTCATAAAAATAACACGTTGTTAAAAAAATGCGAGAATGTAGTAAAATACCATATTGATAATGAAAATATCACTGTCGTAAAAATACCACGTTATAGTAAAATACCCCATTATTGTTAAAATACCACATTGTCGTACGAATATGATATTATATTAAAAATGATAGATGAATGTAAAAATATCACATTGTAGGTATTGTTAAATTGTAGTAAAAATAATTTTTTGTTGTTAAAATACCACATTGTAATTAAATGCCACACCCCTTTGTAAAAATACCATATTGTAGTAAAAATTTCATAATGTCGTAAAAATACCCCATTGTAGTAAAAATATCATAATATTGTAAAAATACCACATTGTAGTAAAAATACCACACCCGTTGAATAAATACCTTTGGGAATCTGTTTCTTCTGCCTTTTAACATGCTGCTGCTGTGGCGCTGCAGGGGTATAATGTACTTCCGGCTGCAGGCCGTACTGGTTCAATATATGGTACTTGTATTGGTCCACCACTGTAGCACCCCTCACTGTTGTCGTAACACTCAAACTTAGCAGTACTTTGTACACACTTAGGACCAATATTAAGTTATTCACCATTTTACTTTCTCATTTACATGAGATATAAAAAAAATGCTTAAAAATTTAGATTGAAATCGCTTTAAAATTTAGATTGAAATCGCTTTGAAATTTATACAATTAAAAAATTTGAACATCATTGACTACCTATCGTCGTGGAAATTTGAACTTTTTGCTATAAGAACTTACGGTTTGATATGTCAAATATGTACTTCTTGCTGTTTGATATGTACTTCTTGCTGAAGTGCAACAATTCAATTCAATTCAACCTTATTTTCAAGTTCCACAAGGGAGCATAGGGAGGCCACCAGTCTTTTCCATTCAGAGCGGTTTTGTTGAAAATTAATAAATTATTATAAAAAAAAAGCGGAATGAAGCTGAAGTGCAACAGTTTGCACAATTTTATGAAGATTAAGGACAACGGCTAAGCAACGCACTTCATATTTGGACTAGTTTTACTCTTAGACTCTTTAACACCTGAATTAAAGTTTTAAGTAACTTATATGACGCTAATAAGCGTTACGTCACGTCATGATCGTCACCCCATGTTACATCCTGTATAATAATACAGGATGTAACATGGGGTGACGATCATCGGAAGCAGGGTGATGGGGGACCTCAATACCTATTGATTTAACCCCCATGTATGTATGTTCCGCAAAATTCAGTGATTCTCAAGTAATTTGGGTTTTTATTCAAATTACACAAAAATCCAAATTACTTGAGAACCACTGAATATCGCGGAACATACATGGGGGTTAAATCTATAGGTATTGAGACCCCCCATCACCCTGCTTCCGATGATCGTCACCTCATGTTACACCTTGTATATTTTTACAGCGTTATTAAGTAACCTAAAAATAGCGTTATGTAATAAACTATGTCTCTAGTAAAAACTATAAAAAATACCTAATCTAATGGCAGAAGCCACCACCTTCCTATCCTTAAACTCAACTTTTATATGTTTATTTTGTATTTTTTTAATCTGTCAACATTAGTGGGTTCGAATTCCGAGTAATCGCACCCTTGAGGAGAGTTTGCTCTCTAAACGGCGCTATATAAATTGGCCTTTTATTATTATTATTATAGCTGACAATCATGCTCGATCACGAGGGATTGACTGTTTGGCTTTCATCAATATTTATTTATTTATGTATACGCGACAAGAAATTTTTAAATATATAATTTATAAAAAAAAACAGGTTATTTAATGTAGACACAATTTTTATAGATCTGCGATTGTTGTCTTTCATTTGTGATGTCCCCAGTAAACTAGGATTTTGTCTTTCATTTGTCATGTCCCCAGTAAACTAGGATTTTGTCTTTCATTTGTCATGTCCCCAGTAAACTAGGATTTTGTCTTTCATTTGTCATGTCCCCAGTAAACAAGGATTTTGTCTTTCATTTGTCATGTCCCCAGTAAACTAGGATTTTGTCTTTCATTTGTCATGTCCCCAGTAAACTAGGATTTTGTTTTTCATTTGTCATGTCCCCAGTAAACAAGGATTTTGTCTTTCATTTGTCATGTCCCCAGTAAACTAGGATTTTGTTTTTCATTTGTCATGTCCCCAGTAAACAAGGATTTTGTCTTTCATTTGTCATGTCCCCAGTAAACTAGGATTTTGTTTTTCATTTGTCATGTCCCTAGTAAACTAGGATTTTGTCTTTTATTTGTCGTATCCCCAGTAAACTAGGATTGCTGCCTTTCATTTGTAGACGACGCTCTACAAAGCCGAAGTTAGCAGATTATGGCTGACAGTCTCTTTCTTAAGCCCGATGTGTATTACTTACCGCCGGGTACTGTACGTATGTTTGTAACACGCGAATTAAAACCCCTTACACTTCATCACTCCAGACAGACCTAAAAGTCCATCCCACAATGTCCCGAATATAATCACCAAAAAACATAACACTCACACAAACCTTTGTTACAAAAGTAATTTCTTCTGCAAGTCTAAGAATTGAAACTCTTGTCGCAATAGCAACCACGTTTCGAGTCACTATTATAAGTGAAAATGACTTAATTGTGATTCAAGCAAGGTGGAATTGTATCGAAAGTAAATCTGCTGAGAGTCCACCAGATGAAGGCCGATACAGGACCAAATGATGCATTAGAATTGGCCAAATTCACTTTTAGGATGGGAGGCGGGCGGTGTGGTGTATCCGTGACCAGAATTTATACTGTCAACACTTAAAGCGGCAGAATGAACAGTCAATAGGAACTTTAGGTGACATCAAATATGCAGATCAGTAAAGTAAACTTTGTCATAGAATTACTTCTATAACATTGTAATTTATTTTTATCAAACACTGTTTATTCCACTTTTTTGTGACGGTATAACCCTACCGGTTTCAAGGTGCACACTTCATCTTCAGGGAAGCATAAACAAGACTGAATTCTGTTCAAACTGGTACCGATATACACGCTTCAACGGTTGAGGGCTGAGGGGTGAGGGAGGCATGGGACGATTTCGGCCAAGAGCGGAGAGACTTTTGGATATAACTGTTCAACAGATGTTCGGATCGATGTACTTTGCCAAAAAAATTATAGATGGCAGCAGTAGTACCATTTAGAATTTTGAAGTAAAGGCACTTCTGGCTTATAAAGAAACGTTATGTGACTCAAATTTTAACACTGACTTATTTTTTGATTTTGTTGGATAGACTGGTTTGGCTCTATGCCACTCATATGTGGGTAAGTCATTCATCATCATTGTCAACCAGGGTCGAGCCACTGCTGGATAAAGGTCTCCCCAAGTTGACTCCAAATAGTTCGATTTTTTGCTCGTTGATGCCATGTGATGCTGCCATGCTTCCTGACTTCATCTATCCAGCGTACCTTCGGTATTCTTCTGGGCCTCTTTATGCCTCTTGGGTACCATTGGATTATTTCGGATGCCCATCGGGAGTCTGACATTCTGTCTACGTGTCCGGCCCATTGCCACTTCATTCTTTTGCACACCTTTATAACGTCTTCTACCTTTGTTATATTGCGAATCCAGGTGTTTCGTTTAAGGTCTCTTTTAGTGGGTAAGTGAAGCTCAATAAATGTTGTAATGTATTTTGAAATGGTGTTAAAAAATATAAAATGTATGAATTGACTAAAAGTCCATGTGGATTTAAAGTGTCAAGACAAAGCTATCTGTATTGATATGCGACAAATGCTATCGGTACGCAGAGAGACAGTAAATCTGTATTGCCGCGAGACGTGAGTTCTGAAATCCTCGACGTACTTTATTATACTCGTATATTAGCCATTTATATGCGACAACGATCAATTGCGGTCTTTTTTATTTATATTATCAAATAAACATAATATGTATAATATAATGAAGTCAAAGAACATACCAATAAAGCAGCAGTTATATCCGGATCCCTGAGGAACACCGTTTGGGGCAATAAACACATGTTGGTGGTAAGCAAAGTCAGAATATACAAAACACGCATAATACCTGTTATGACTTACGGAATCGAAGCGAGAGCGGACTCTGTAAGAACGAAACACCTCCTTAGAACAACAGAAATGAAAACACTGGGCCTATCGTAGGTAGAACCCTCAGAGATAGGATACATAATGAGGAAATCCGCAGAAGTTGTAACATTGAGGACATCGTGAGATGGAGTAGGCAGAGAAGACGATTCTGGAGGGACCACGTTGAGAGGATGAACCCCGAGAGAATACCTAAGATTGTAATGCACGAGATTCCGGAGGGTCGTTGACCACCGGGGCGTCCACCAAAGAGATGGAGAGAAAGTTGGACATCTTCGTCACAGGATCAAAACTGAAATCCTGTTTAAACAGATCGCAAGATCTAGAAGAATAAATAAACATACTTTAATTACAAGTTTTAGACCTCCACGGCCTTGGAGTTATTATAAACAGTGTTTGATAAAAATAAATTACAATGTCTTTAAACCTCCACAACGTTAATGCCTTAACTGTAAACAACACAACAAGTAATTTAATTTGGCAACACAATTTTAATGGATCTGAGTTTGTTGCCTTTCATTTGTCGTGTCCCCAGTAAACTAGGCTTTTGCCTGTATCTCACTGAGGACATATAGCATGAAAAAATAAATCGATACTTCTTTCCGATTTTGGATTATATAAAACCCCGTTGCACATTCTCATCAACCTGACAAACAGTGACACTCAATTACATATGTATACATCACGCGAAATCAAACTCCTCACACTTCATCACTCCAGACAGACCAAAACGTTCATCCCACAATATACCGCACATAATCATAAAGTTAAAAAAAAATATTAAAAACTTTCACTTTCTTATTTCTATTATTGCATTATTCACCGCGGCATGTGTTTCTTCCTCCCATGTCAAGGCTCCCGGCCACGCTCTTCAATATGACATAATAACCAGTTTGGATACCATACAAATGAAAAACAGTGTTATACGAGCTGTTGTTGAGTTAATCCACGTCGAAAATCATAAAAAAGTCGTTGCACGAAAAGATTCACGATTTAATTCCATTTTTTGGCCGAGATGATTTTTTAAGTCACTGTAAACAACACAAAAAGCCACTGTTTAAGTCACTGTAAACAACACAAATAGCACTCGTATGACAAAACTTTCTGAGCACGTATACCATTAAAAACGTCAAACTTTACGATGCTGATGTCAGATTTGACGTATGGTGCTGGTGTTGCCATATCTCAACACTAAAGTAGCAACCTACGTATGAATACGAATGAAATAAATTATAAAACATTAGTGCAATCTTATACATTAATATGCAGCCATTGCCATGGACCGACTTTAAAAATTCAACATGACATGCTGCGTCACTTTTAATGGATCTTACGCACTTACCATAGTTATTTTATTATGAAATAATTTTATTTATATTATGTTGTATAATAGGAAATTGTTTTAAAATAACGTTTAGTTACGTATTGTATGTCTAATCTAAATTATATAAGTTTTTAGATAACTGTTATTAAAGAGATGTTGCTAAATAGCTGATGTCATCAATAATAACATAATACCAGTACTGGTTCGAATCCAAGTATGATAGTTTAATTAAAAAAGTTACATATCAGGTTCATCGCGTTAGTTACTGTATTTATTGCAGTTTGCATAATCACTTTATCCAATTTCTTTTTCTTATCGTCATGTCATGTCTCTTTTTAGGATAGGCAGAGAGAACAGATGTCTTATTCTTCTTCCTAGTGTCATATCAGGTCTCCCCAACGTTGAATATCCCCTGAGAGTAGACATCTTTGTCCACGGCAGTTCGAAAAAGATCTCCAACGCCCCTTATGCCAGTCCAATCACGTATATTGCGGAGCCAGGAGATTTGCCTCCTGCCAACACCTCTTCCACCCTCTATTTTGCCTTGGATGATCAGGTGCAGTAATTTGTACTTTGCCCCTCTAAGTACATGACCCAAGTAGGACACCTTTCGGATTTTAATATTAATCAGCAACTCTCTATCAACTTTGGCACTTTGAAGAACCCTCGTGTTGCTGACCATATCCGTCCAGGGTATCCGTAGCATTCTCCGGTGCAGCCACATTTCGAAGGCTTCCAGTCGGTTCATACTACTAACTTTGAGGGTCCGTGATTCTACTCCATGCAATAACACTGACCAAACGTAGCATTTGACTAATCGTTGTCGAAGTTTCAAGTTTAGATTATCATCGCAGAATACGCTTCTCATTTTATTAAAAGCCGCACGAGATGATTCAATTCTGCACTTGACTTAGGTTTCTGGGTCGAGGTCTTCCACTAGGACACTTCCGAGGTATTTAAATGTTTCCACTCTCTCTATATCAGCACCGTCATCAGCAATGTAAGACGTGCTCCTGCGTGATCCTGCCGGCCAAACACCATATGAACAGATATCTACTTCACTCAATACTGAACACATATTTAATTTCTGCCATATCTACCATATACACCACGCCATGTATACACCCCTATTAATTTGGTCATGTAACCTTTTCATCTTTCAAACTTCTTGTATCTTCTACAATAGTTTAAACCAAGAGTTCTCAAAGTGGCCGATATTGACCCCAAGGGGTCGATAGTTTCAAGAAAAAAAATTGGGGGTCGACGACAGCAAAAATAGACCCCCTTACTACTGCTATTTGTTTGTTACTTCAAAATATCTATGATTCCAATAGGGACCTGGTTAAGAAGTAAAATAATAAAAAAAAAACACTTTTTTGATAAAAACACATTACATACCAAACTTGTGAACGTAAAGGTAAAATGTGTCATTAAAAGAGTCTATTTTTTTGCTTTAATTTTCATCAGCGCAGATTTCAATATTAAATGTTGCACAAGATAATGCAACGCATAATCCGTAGTCCTTTTATCTTTTTCAATCCTTAATTACAAGTGATTAAAATGAAAAGTTTGATATCTAGTGAAATATTTAATATCGAGTACTGTACAAACTTATTAATTTGAGTAAGTCAAGTTAATGACTAGGGGGGAGACGGTTTTAAAAGTTTTTGGTAAAGAGGTCTGCTGCCGAAAAAAGTTTGAGAACTCTTGGTTTAAACCAATTCGTTAAATGTGTTCAAATGACCTCAACGTACTTTGTTCACCCTATTCAAACCATTATAAGCTCACATGCATCCTTAATAATTATACTTCTTAAATTGTCATACATTGACACACCACATATTCTTCTCAAAGTAGGTTGATTTCCACGACATTTAATGGGCTCCTTTTGTTCAATTTCCACGTCCACGTTTTATTCCCATACATCAAATATAATATTAATTTTTTTTCATATGGTACCCTTCAATATATCTGAATCAGTGTGGCCGGGAGACAATATTGTCTTATCAAGCCTTTGGGTTTAAAATATGTAGAGTATACATTGCACTCGCGGTTCGTTACTGAACGTGTTGGCAATAATACCGCTCGCAGTATTGATACCAGACTAACTATTTTACCGGAATGACACCCTTTTTTTGGGTACCGGTAACGAGTTAACGGTACTAAATTAGAGGTACAGTACACGGCGGTAAGTAATATACACCGGGCGGTAAGTAATATTCAAATGATCTCAACGTACTTTTTTCACCCTTCAACACATTATACCATAAGCTCACATTCATCCTTAATAATTATACTTTTTAAATTGTCATACATTGACACACCACATATTCTTCTCAGAGTAGGTTAATTTCCACGGCATTTAATCGGCTATTTTTATTCAATTTCCACATCCACGTTTTATTCCCATATCAAACTATTGTAAATAAAATGTTTTAAATTTATTCAATATTTTCGTTTTAATTTTTTAGAACTTTTTTTTTTTTAATTATTCTTTTGATTTTTAAAAACATTTTTTCTTTATCTCAAAAATCACAGCACAATAATAAATTCAATAACAAAAATAACACGTATATAAATATCATGAAAACAAAATGACACGTTTATCTTTGAATGCGATTTGAATATGACGTTTAATAATTATAATCGTAACGGAACAACACAGTTATGACATGTGAAAGGTTTTTACAATAATCTGCGTATCACTTGATCGAACCCGTGGACTATCAACGGTGACGGTGGTAGGACTGAGAAGTTGCTTCACGCTACAGTGCGCGGCCATCCACCGCCACTGCTGGCTCTAATGAGCATTCCGAAGAAATCGCAAGTGGTGCGGAGTCTTAATTGTTGTTGTTGATAGCGCTTGCTACTGGTAGCCTGATCAGGGGCGATTCAGGATGTACTTTGCATGTGATTGACTGACATAACTACAGGCACTGGATGTAAGTTGTGTTTAATTTCATTCCCTCTTTCTCTCTTAATTCGTCACATCCACCAGCAACTACATAGTAACACATCGATCAATAAGTCCCGGGACTAGCCAACAGATGGCGCCTCTAATAACAAATCCACACCGTTCTCATTTAGTACCAACCTTAAGAAGTTACGTATCAAACTTTCGAGACATTCCAACATTGTGTCATTGAGTTACAGTGGTTTTAGTGACGCTACTTTTGCTATTTTCTAAACAATGGAAAAAAACGAATTTCGTGTTTTGATAAAACATTGCTTTTTAATGGGAAAAAATACCGTTCAAACTCAGCGATGGCTTGAAAAGTGTTATTCGGACTCTGCTCCGTCGAAAACCACAATTTTTCGGTGGTATGCTGATTTCAAACGCGGTCGTACAGACACAAATGATGTTGAACGCTCTGGTCGTCCAAATGAGACTGTTTCACCAGAAAACATAAAAAGCCTCAAAATCGTGATGGAAAATCGCAAAGTAAAGTTGCGTGAGATAGCTGACATCGTGAAGATATCATTTGGTGGTGTTTACACTATTTTGCATGAACATTTATTTGATCATGAAAAAGCTTTTTTCGAAATGGGTGCCGCGTTTGCTCACAATGGAACAGAAACAACAACGCATCGATGATTCAGAGCGCTGTTTAGCACTGTTTACGCGAAATAAACAGGAGTTTTTGCGTCGGTATGTGACAATGGATGAATCTTGGATCCACCACTATACTCTGGAATCAAATCGGCAGTCAGCTGAGTGGAGAGCAGCCGGTGAAAGTCGTCCGAAGTGACCAAAAACTCAACAGTCGGCCGGGAAGGTTATGACCTCCGTATTTTGGGATCCGCATGGTATAATATTCATCGATCACCTTAAAAAGGGAAAAACCATCAATAGCGAATATTATATAGCGTTATTTGAGCGTTTAAAGGCAGAAATTGCAAAAAAATGGCCCCATATGAAGAAGAAAACAGTTCTCTTTCATCAGGACAATGCACCGTGTCACAAGTCGATAGTAACGATGCCCAAATTGCATGAGTTGAACTTTGAATTGCTTCCGCACCCACCGTATTCTCCAGATTTGCCCCCCACTGACTATTGGCTATTCGCAGACCTCAAAAAGATGCTCCAGAAAAAGAGATTTGGCTCCAATGAAGAAGTGATTGCCGAAACTAACGCCTATTTTGAAACCAACGATTAATCGTTCTATACGGCTGGCATAGAAAAGTTAGGAAAGCGTTGGAATGAATGTATCGCTCTTGAAGGAGACTATGTTGATGAATAAAGAAGAATTTTGGCAAACAAATGTTGTTTTAGTAGTTAGTCCCGGGACATATTGATCGATGTGTTAGGAAGCTATCTACCGGTATTCTTAGTTAAACGTGAGATGATGTGCGGACTATTGTAGATGAGGTGTTATGCAGCATCCTTAGATTTCCGACAGAATGAAGAGGAACATGTTGGAGACAACGCTGTCTTCAGCCCTTTTAATCAAACATATGGTTCAGAACATAATAAAAGTTATGCCACTTCGGTTTGAAACCTGTCACTGAGAGTTACCCCAAAGTATGAGGAGTGTATGGAAAAGGTGACAACAGTAGTAGAAATAACTATGAGTTTAGTACAGTTGAAAATGAGGGACGTTTGAAAATGTGAATGAGATTAGTCGAAAAGTAAGAATGGCATTATATTGCAAATGCTATACAACAATATTTAGACATAGCTACTAACTTTGTGCTCCCCTTTATTAATATACATAACTTAGTGTAAACAAAACATTAAGGACAATATTTTCCCCCTGGAGTTGAGTAACCCTGCATCAACATGTGGAAGGTTTCTATTCTGCAAAGCAACTTGCATCGCGTTCTACAAGTGAGCCCATGTGTTTTCTATATCTCAAGATCTATTCATAAAATTCTCGAAAAATTCAATTCTTCTTGTTCTATGTAAGCGTTGTTCCACTAATAACAAATCTAAGTTCTTTACCTCTATAAAATATGTCTTCGACAATTACGTAACTCTACTCGGTAAAATTTGGTAATATTTTGTGGTATACATACATAACATATATTGAACTTAAATATACATATTAATATTAAATAATTTTAAACAATGACTTTGTAATTTATTATTGGGTGTACAAATAAGTCACCGCCGTTTGACAAAAGTTGGCGCCACCAGTAAGTTATGGTTAAAATTGTCAGATGTAAAATGTCATTATCGTAAGGTTGGACATCTGTCAACAACATGACCTTGAAATATTAGTGAATTTTTATCAGTATAACATATTTTTTTGTGTTCGAAAATGTCAAGTTTTGAGCCGAATAAGCGTCATTTGCGGGAACTTTTGATTTACTTCTTCAATTTGAAGAAATCTGCAGCTGAGGCGCATCGATTGCTTGTAGAAGCATATGGTGAGGCTGCCTTAAGTGAGAGAAGTTGTCGTGAGTGGTTTCAAAAGTTTAAGAACGGTGAATTTGACATCGAAGACAAAGAACGTAGCGGAAGGCCGAAAGTGTACGAAGACGCGGAATTGGAAGTATTATTGGATCAAGATTCGTGCCAAACGCAAGAAGAACTTGCACTTACATTAGGAGTGACTCAACAAGCAATTTCACATGGGTTGAAATCATTGGGAATGATTCAAAAACAAAGAAATTGGGATTCATATGAACTGACACGGAGAAACTTTGAATGCCAATTTTCCACATGTGAAATGCTGCTTGCCAGGCATAAACGAAAGGGTTTTCTGCACCATATAGTCACTGGTGATGAAAAATGCATCCATTATGATAATCCAAAAAGGAAGAAATCATGGGGATCCCCAGGTCATGCTTCAACATCTACGGCTAAGCCAAATATTCATGGAAAAAAACTCTTGTTGTGTATTTGGTGGGATCAGCTCGGTGTCGTGTATTATGAGTTGCTCAAACCGAATGAAACCATTGCTGGGGCTGTCTACCGAACATAATTGATGAGATTGAGTCGAGCACTCGAGGAAAAGCGCGCCCACTACTACGCTAGACACGACAAAATTATTCTCCTGCATGATAATGCTAGTCCACATGTTGCGGCACCGGTCAAAAGCTTTTTGGAAACACTCAATTGAGAAGTTTTACCCCACCCGCTGTATTCACCAGACATTGCTCCTTCTGATTACCACTTGTTTTGATCGATGACGCATGGCCTGTCTGAGCAGCACTTCACATCATATGAAGATACCAAAAATTGAGTCGATTCGTGGATAGCCTCAAAAGATGATGATGATGACTGACGCGGTATTCGTATGCTGACAGAAAGATGGGGAAAAGTAGTGGCAAGCGATGGGTACTACTTCGAATAAAACATGAGGTTCCGTTCTTTCACAATAAATGCCCATTTTTTTATAAAAAACGGCGGAAACTTATTTGTACACCTAATATTACTACTGCTTTTTGTATCTTCTGTACATGTTAGTTTAAGATAAAGTTTTGTCAATAATTTGAAGTACTTGTATAACCTGTCACATGTTCATTTGTATATAAAAGACACTGTTGTGTCGTTAATTAAATGAATAAATTAAAAAAACGTTCACTTAAATCATACATGCAGTGATAATGTATGACAGGATACGGAATGAAGTGATAAGGTATGAATGTGAACTGATGTTTTCCGTAAGATTAAGAATAATACTTTGAAATGGTTTGAACACAAGTAATGCGAGTAGAAGAGGAAAATCAAGTAAAGTGTGTTTGAATCAAGTGAATGATATTTTTAAAGAAGAAAATATAAGAAATAATAGAGATCGTACGAGTTGAATGAGGGAGTTAATGGATTGTGAAAAGACGTTCGCTTGGACCGTGAAGTTCTATAAAAGCCAACAAAATCACAGCAATCCCTTAGTCACTGCCCTGGGGGCTTACGGGAGTAAATCCGACCTACCCTTCCGTTATAAGCACAAGCTCCCGAAGCATCATCTGTTGCCTGACTAGTCCACCTACAGTATAAGCTGGGACGACCAAGGTCTGAGTGAATGTGATGGAATACAAGTAGCCTGAACGAGTGGACTTGTTTTTGCTAAATAATTAGTGTAAGATTGTTATCTAGTTATAAGTAGTATGTAGGTGTTAATTATTTCTAAGATCTCATATATTAAGATTGAATAAATAAAATAAAATGATATGTAGGAAAATAAGATTAAGTAAGTGCATAAATGATAACATATAATGTAAGATTAGTTAAGTCATAAATTTGTATATAGGTAAGCTAGCCTTGACAAATGTTTGTACAATCATTTACTTTGTTTAATAATAAAAAAAAAAATAAGGATTGTGAAAAGACGATGTTGTGTTGATATAGTTGAGTCTGGCCGCTCTGTGTTCTCTGCCTATCCCTGTAAAGAAACGGCGTAATCGTGTAGGTATGTATTTTCATGACCAACCGTTCAATTGCATGAACTAATTAATTTTTCTTAATCAAATGTAAGCTTGAAACGTTAATTTGCAATGTTTTAGGATTTTTGTTTGAAAAATATAATTTTGCACACGTGCATGCAATGTTGTTTGTATGGATAATTTGTTTTTTTTTTCTTTGTGTTATATTTTTGGGGATAAAGGGGTCACACATTTGAGGCGAATGTGGATTTTATCAGGCAATATGGAAGAACAACGCTTTGTTCATTCATAATAACAGTTTATTTCCCAACATTTTTCTATTGGTCTAAGACTTGGGTTTCCTATAGGAGGTGCAATCGAAATATGTAAGTTTTTCTACCAGCATTTTCTTCGTTGAATTCTTCAGACCCACTAGAGTGGTGATCATATCAGAATTGTCTCCAGCGGCAGTTCGTCTCGGGGTGCGTTGGTGCGCTGAACCGGAGAAATAATTCGCGATAATGAAATTATATATTCGTAAACATGACTTCCAAAAATGTTAAATATTTGTATCGATTAAATATGTAAAACAATACTGACAAATAATACGAGGATTTTTATTTAAGTGAAAATTAAAGTAAAATTAAAAAAAATATATACCTTTCAAATTGACCGGCCAAGTTTGTCAATTCATACTGGAGCGATCTCCAATATGCACCGGACGGAAACGCAGATTCATATAGGGCAGACAGAGACATACAGTAAACTGTGAGACAGCGATATTTCATATTCGCTCAGCGTCTCGAGGTGCGTTGGTGCTCAACGGCGCACCAAGACACCTCGAGACTAGCCGCCGCTGTTTGGACGAAGTAAATGAAATTTTGGAATAATAGAGGGTAAGGAGTGAGAGAAACATAAATAACTGAGTAATAAAATTAATGAATGTGGAGGATGCGAAAAAAGTATGTAGAGATAGGAAAGTTTGACACTATCCTCTCTGCCTTCTCTAACAGAGAAATTGCGTGATAGAATATGTATGTACACCGTAGAGTTCCTTGAAAACTTAGTTTATTTAAATAAGTTTGAATCAACTTCATGGACAGCAAGCCGAACTATGCCCTCATTCTCGAAGAACTGAGAAACACCGACAGATTGTTGACAATATGCCTTCGACGAGCCCTCCGATTCTTTAGGTACATTTGTCATGGCCATGGAGACAGTTTGGAGAGGTTTGTGGTTACTGGAGGCGTGGAAGGACGACGCACAAGAGGAAGAATCCCAATGCGTTGGACTGACCAAGTGAGAGACGCAGCTGGACTTCCTTTAACAACTGCCCTTCGAGCCTTGGAGTGTAGGGATGGATGGAGAGAAGTCGTCAGAGGTTATCATGAGAGTCACGATACTCAGTCATGAGCTACACGACAGGATGAAAACTCGCTCAGTAAGCTTTCATCTGAGTGAAGTAGATCGGTGTTAGAAACTGGAAGAACACTGTATGCATGTGTCTTCTAGTCATCGTTCAAGGAAAGTGACAAAGTATTCAAGGGAATATCCTAAAACTTCTTAGACACAGTTTAAATACTTCTTTTATTCGTACTTTACTTTTGACCATGCTGTACCTCGACTTCCTAGTCCTCACATTGTCTGCCAGATTCCACCAGGTCTGAGTCGAATACTAATGGCAGTGAGACGTGTGCGTCATACAGATACCTTAAACTCCACATTGTCAGACCAGAGAGCACTGGCACTGCTATAATCTGTACCGCGTTCTGTGTTGTGTGCGTGCATTGCAGACACTACGTGAGGCCTTAAGCAGCTCTGATATTTAAAGGAGATAAAGGTGATGCAAGTGATCATCGTGATCAACAGAATGAAAGTCATGATGATATGCGTGATAACAATATTGATCTTTTTTAAAGTTCCTCTCCTCTTCGGAGATAATCGATCGTTGCGATATTTATTTAGACACTTGTTTAATAAAATATTTCAAAAGGAGTAAAACAAGGATGTGTTATGTCACCTTGGTTGTTTGATATTTAGATTCACGTGTGAAAGAACTACAACCGTCAATGTGTGGTATACAAATGTCGAATTGGAATGTGTGCGGTTGCTGTACTGTATGCTGATGACGAAGTATTGTTAGCTGAAGATGAGAGTGGATTACAGAGTCTGATATGAAAATAGATGGATTATAGAGTGTTACATGAAAATAGATGGATTATAGAGTCTGATATGAAAATAGATAGATTATGGAGTCTGGTATGAAAATAGATGGATTACAGAGTCTGATGTGAAAATAGATGGATTATAGAGTGTTACATGAAAATAGATGGATTATAGAGTCTGATATGAAAATAGATAGATTATAGAGTCTGGTATGAAAATAGATGGATTATAGAGTCTGATGTGAAAATAGATGGATTATAGAGTCTGATGTGAAAATAGATGGATTATAGAGTCTAATGTGAAAATAGATGGATTATAGAGTCTGATATGAAAATAGATAGATTATAGAGTCTGGTATGAAAAAAGATGGATTATAGAGTCTGATGTGAAAATAGTTGGATTATAGAGTCTGATATGAAAATAGATGGATTATAGAGTCTGATGTGAAAATAGATGGATTATAGAGTCTGATTTGAAAATAGATGGATTATATATAGAGTCTGATGTGAAAATAGGTGGATTATAGAGTCTGATATGAAATTAGATGTATTAACATATAGAGTCTAATTTGAAAATAGATGGATTATAGAGTGTTACATGAAAATAGATGGATTATAGAGTCTGATATGAAAATATATAGATTATGGAGTCTGGTATGAAAATAGATGGATTACAGAGTCTGATGTGAAAATAGATGGATTATAGAGTGTTACATGAAAATAGATGGATTATAGAGTCTGATATGAAAATAGATAGATTATAGAGTCTGGTATGAAAATAGATGGATTATAGAGTCTGATGTGAAAATAGATGGATTATAGAGTCTGATGTGAAAATAGATGGATTATAGAGTCTAATGTGAAAATAGATGGATTATAGAGTCTGATATGAAAATAGATAGATTATAGAGTCTGGTATGAAAAAAGATGGATTATAGAGTCTGATGTGAAAATAGTTGGATTATAGAGTCTGATATGAAAATAGATGGATTATAGAGTCTGATGTGAAAATAGATGGATTATAGAGTCTGATTTGAAAATAGATGGATTATATATAGAGTCTGATGTGAAAATAGGTGGATTATAGAGTCTGATATGAAATTAGATGTATTAACATATAGAGTCTAATTTGAAAATAGATGGATTATAGAGCCTGATATGAAAATAGATGGATTATAGAGTCTGATATGAAAATAGATGGATTATAGAGTCTGATATGAAAATATATGGATTATAGAGTCTGTTATGAAAACAGATGGATTATAGAGTCTGATGTGAAAATAGATGGATTATAGAGTCTGTTATGAAAATAGATGGATTATAGAGTCTGATGTGAAAATAGATAGATTATAGAGTCTGATGTGAAAATTGATGGATTATAGAGTCTGATGTGAAAATAGATGGATTATAGAGTCTGATGTGAAAATAAATGGATTATAGAGTCTGATATGAAAAAAGATGGATTATAGAGTGTTACATGAAAATAGATGGATTATGGAGTCTGGTATGAAAATAGATTTATTATAGAGTCTGGTATGAAAATAGATGGATTATAGAGTCTGATATGAAAATAGATGGATTATAGAGTCTGATGTGAAAATATATGGATTATAGAGTCTGATATGAAAATAGATGTATTGATGTGAAAATAAATGGATTATAGAGTCTGATTTGAAAATAGATGGATTATATATAGTGTCTGATGTGAAAATAGGTGGATTATAGATTGTGATGTGAAAATATTATAGAAGGAGGTGTCGAAAATGCTCACTTTTGTCTACTTGACATTCCATTTTGAAGGCTTGTAATCAAATAAAATAATATATGTAACGTAAAAGCAAACAAAATATCTTATAGAGCAGAAAATTTTGTTTCGAATGACGTATAACCTTTACTATTTTCTTTTACTTTTGGTGCTCATTTTTAAATTTGGAAAAAACGGACACAACTTATGTTAACATCCAATATACGAGTATATACGAGTATATCTCGTACATGGGAGTGAAACGTGACTTGGAAAATGCAAAGTATGGTTGGATCGTGTCTATGATACATTGAAAGGAGAGGAGAAAGAGAGACACGAAATAGTTTCATAAGTGATCACAGGTAACAAGAGTAGAATAATCAAGACAATGTTTGTTTGGACAGCTTTACTGATTATCTACTCGTACTATTGTGTCGTCACTCAGATGATAGTGCATAATGCAATATTTAGATATGCGGTATTTATAAAAACTAAAAGATACAAGGATGGTCGTAATCAGAGATGCGTATCAGTGCGTGACATATTTGAATACACGGAAAGAGATGCCATCTTATGACAACAAGACGAAATGAAAAGATGGCGTCAATCTGTGTTCAAAGTGTCGAAACGTATAATATAATTTGGTTATACAGAATATTAAAGTTGTCTTTAAAAAAAAAAAACAACAATTGACGCAAAATATTCTTAACCTCTTCAGACCTGGTGTCCATTATAATGGACATGAAGTTCATATGCACTTTGTAAACAGCTTTGTGGTATATTTCGATTCCCAATGATAGCAAATAAAGTGTAGGACGCTGTTTTATCGACTTTGAACGTTTTGAGCACCATCTATCTAAACGAATACGACATAATGTTGTATTTATCCATAGTGAGATACAGGTAAAAGCCTAGTTTACTAGGGATACGACAAATGAAAGGCCACAAACCTAGATCTATTAAAATTGTATGTAAACATTAAATTACCTGTTGTTTTTTTCGAAAATTATGTATATTTCTTGTCATATGTAATCATAAATAAATAAAAATGATTTAATGTAAATGTATCGGACGTATGCGTCACCTAAAATATGATTGACGTATATTTTCTTGTTTATTTTATATTTTAAATATGTTTTGTTTGATGTAATTTATGTGTACCGACTGTAATGAAATGTTCCTTATGCGTGTCCTTCGCGAGAGCTACTATCAAAAGTCGGCCGGCCCATGCATGCGAAAACGTGCGAGATACGTAATATCTCGCAAGCCATGACGGCATGCATGGGCGAAAATAGGCGCTTACGATGAGCGATTGTCCGCACATAAGGAGTGCAAAACGTCAAAAAATACATTCTCAGTTTCTCGAACGTCAACTGTCTTTTACTTACGACCAACTTCTATCTGCTAAAGAGGAATCTTTTCACCCTGTTACTTTTCACTTGAAAGCATTAAATGAGACGGAATCTCCGAGTATTGAGCGACAGCCATCCACCTATTTTACAGTCTTTGTACCGGTGCTGTACAGTAAATAATTCATAAAAGCAAGAATATTTTTTTTTAACCTTAGAATTCATTCCAGTATGAAGAGATTAAAGTAAATATATTTATAAATAAAGAAATAAATAAATATAGGTTTATTGACAGCAACATAGTATGTATAAAATATATTTAAATAACACTTCTAAAACAAATAAATTGCAGATAATACATTAAATACAGAAGCTATCAAAAGGTCTGGGATCATCTAATAACATCCCCTCGGCCAAGATACACCCCACCAATATAGGGCGAACCCAGCCACGGGGACACCAGATGTTTTTCAGCCCACACCCAGATGGTATATATTTCATTTATACCATCACGCCATTTCCCTGTTGGGGCATGCAGATAGGACAGAACGCCACACTTTCTTATTTCAATCTTAGCTTATTCTATATCCATACAACTTCCAAAACTTCTCTGAATTTCAACTTTTTCTTCTTTCAGAATATCATTCCCTTGATCTAACTATACTTTCTTTGCCCTTCCTCTCACACGCCTTCTAGTCACATGTGCACCATGTTTTTTTAGGCTTTCTTCATTCATTTCATAATAGTGGGTTCGAATCCCGAGTGAGATCGACTTTAAAGAGAGTTTCCTCTCTAGACTGTGCTATATAAAATATTATTTTATTTGTATTATTACGAAAATTCTAACTATAATATCTACCCTTCGAGATTGAGTTTTGGGGTGCGTTTCCTAAACGATAAACTGGCTCAACAAGTCAAACACGACGAATTACCAATTTTTTTTAGACAGGGCTGTGTCTGTTTATCAAACGTGCAGTCAATTGCAACAGCTTTCACCTAAAATTATTGTAATAACTTTATTTACTAATATCACGTCCGTTTTCTTTTTTATACCACTCACAAAATAACTTAATGGCCAAGGTTTTGGTCAATGATGCAAACTATAGCGATTTCTCGTTTCAATAACTCTGTCAGAATTTTCTTTTTAACAGTTAACGAAAATGATGTCACGCTTCTAAGAATTGAGAAACTACAAAAATAAAGAGATGACTTCTAGTTCTGTAAAAAGTTCTTAACTGCACCAGTATGTGATATACTCGTATGTTATACTCAAGATTCATTGCACCGGCATGTGATACGAGTATATGTTATTCTCTAGCTTAATTGCACCAGTACGTGATATGTGTTATACTCAAGCTTATTTGCACCAGTATGTGATATATGTTATACTCAAGTTTAATTGCACCAGTACGTGATATGTGTTATACTCAAGTTTAATTGCACCAGTATGTTATATCTGTTATACTCAAGCTTAATTGCACCTGTATGTTATGTTATGTGATATATGTTATACTCAAGCTTAATTGCACCTGTATGTGATATATGTTATACTCAAGCTTAATTGCACCTGATGTTATGTTATGTGATATATGTTATCCTCAAACTTATTTGCACTAGTATGTGATATATGTTATAATCAAGCTTAATTGCACCAGTACGTGATATGTGTTATACTCAAGCTTATTTGCACCAGTATGTGATATATGTTATACTCAAGCTTAATTGCACCAGTATGTGATATATGTTATACTCAAGCTTAATTGCACCTGTGTGTTATGTTATGTGATGTATGTTATACTCAAGCTTAATTGCACAAGTATGTGATATATGTTATACTCAAGCTTAATTGCACCAGTATGTTATATCTGTTATACTCAAGCTTAATTGCACCTGTATGTTATGTTATGTGATATATGTTATACTCAAGCTTAATTACACCAGTATATGATATCTGTTATACTAAAGCTTAATTGCACTAGTATGTGATATCTGTTATACTCAAGCTTAATTGCACCTGTATGTTATGTTATGTGATATATGTTATACTCAAGCTTAATTGCACAAGTATGTGATATATGTTACACTCAAGTTTAATTGCATCAGTATGTGATATCTGTTATACTCAAGCTTAATTGCACCAGTATGTGATGTCGGTTATACTCAAGCTTAATTGCACCAGTATGGGATATCTGTTATACTCAAGCTTCATTGCACCAAAATGTGATATATGTTATACTCAAGCTTATTTGCACCAGTATGAGATGTCTGTTATACTCAAGCTTAATTGCACCAGTACGTGATATCTGTTATACTGAAGCTTAATTGCACCAGTATGAGATGTCTGTTATACTCAAGCTTAATTGCACCAGTATGTGATATATGTTATACTCAAGCTTAATTGCACCAGTATGTGATATATGTTATACTCAAGCTTAATTGCACCAGTATGTGATATATGTTATACTCAAGCTTAATTGCACCAGTATGTGATATATGTTATACTTAAGCTTATTTGCACCAGTATGTGATATATGTTATACTCAAGCTTAATCCCCCCCTTTTTGTTATATATGTTATACTCAAGCTTAATTGCACCAGTATGTGATATCTGTTATACTCAAGTTTACAAATAAATAAACAACACGTAAACAGTGTTACACTAGTATTTGTAATTTGTTTAGTCAAACACTGTTAGTTCCACTTTATATAACGGTATAACCCTACCGGTTTCAAGGTTTTCACCTCGTCATCAGGGGAGCACAAACAAGATTGAATTTTGTTCAGACTGGTACCGACATACATTCCCAAACCATCTCTGCATGTTCTTCCTAATCTTACTTAATACATCAACCTTAATAAGTTCATATTCTCCCTTTATTCCGTAGCTAGTCATATAGTCACTGCATGTATACTTCTTTCCATACATCTACAGTATTTATTATCTCTTTAGTATTTTTCCACGTTTACGTTTCACTTCCATACATGAAAGTTAGCACCGAATTACTATTATGTACAACATATTTATATATAATAAGGAACGTAACAGTTATGCCCTGTGCGCCACAGATGTTCAAGATATTTTAATATCCTCTTCAGCAATACGCATTTATCCTTAAAATTACCATAAGAAAAAAAACGAAACGTGAGAACGTCATCGAGATGGGTGGATCGCGTGGGCGCAGACCATTGTATGTTAATATTGTGGGTGGCGCAACCAGACAGTTTTGTGAGGAGACAAAAAATGCTTGTGCTCTCTAACGGGATGGTTGTGATCATAGTCATGCGATAATAAGAAGTTATACTTTCTCTTAACCCTTTAAGTGCCGCAATATATTAGCATGGCTGATCCCGGAGGGCCGTGAATTTTTTAGCAAAAATAAAACTTAATAGAATTATATTTTTTTGTATATATATTCAAAGGATATTACGAAGACTTGTAGGACCAAATATGTACAATATGTGTCGTTTGTGCCGCTGTTCACTCACAAAAACACAATGTCAGGGTTGTCACAGCTTGTCACAGAAAATACGGAAACATACATTTGTGGCGATCGCATGCGCGGTCACTGAACCCACGAGACGACCTTTGAACAGCTTCACAATCCGAGACAAGCAACGAACAAAGTCCATGCATCGGTCATTCAACTCGCTATCAATCGAGAGCGCATTCCATGATAAAACGAGAAAGCAACACATCTTTCGCGCCGGTTCCCAAAACAGAATGAATGCCTACACGCGACAAGAATCGTATTGTAAACGCTGAGACGAGACAGCGATATATCGTGCGCGCATTCCAACACACATTCAATAATATTATAAATACCAACGTCTGTCAATAAAATTCCTCTTTACACATTCCGATTTCGACGAGTTTTTATTTATCAACAATCATCATCATCATCTCTCTTTTAAGGAACAACAGTTCCTAAACATTCATAAAATATTTGATGGAATTAAAAGTATATGTAACATGAAAACATGAATTATTTTAAAAATGCACGGAAAGGAAATAATTTAACTATAAAATCATTTCAAATTTCAACGGTTAAATAAATAAAACGCTCGCACTCACAACCCTGTATTAGAGACACGTGTCGACTGTCATGCGAAGCTTTTCGGTAAATCTCTGTAAATTCGATAATATCTTCTTCTCCCTGGCTCCATCTCAACTCATTATCTGCGAAGACTGTTGGGGTCAGCTCTCCTCGTCCTCAGGTTGTATGCTCTTCTGTCCCGGACTACGTCCCCCAGGCCGTGCCTCTGCATCAGGTTATCTTTTTGCACCACCCATGAATTCTTTGGTCTTCCTCTGGTTGTTATTCGAGGAAGATCCATGGAGATTGCCTGGTTCACAATGTGATCGGGTGCTCTGCGTCCAACGTGCCCATACCATCTCAATCGTCTCTCCTCCATCTTGCTGTTGATGTCTGTAACACCTAGGCTTCCACGAATGCGTGAGCTTTTTATTTTGTCTCTTAACGACACACCAGCTGACCATCATACCATGCGCATTTCAGCAGTTTCTAGTTGCCTAGAGTAAGAGTTATCGATAATATCTGTAAACTGTAATATTATAGTATTTATTCATCATCTCAATAGATGTCTCTATATGTTCCATATTTTAGATGATTCGGATTAGTACTAGACATTGGCTAGAAACAGGTATAAAGTTGAGCGATTTAACTCGCTAATTTTGTATGGCCGGCCCCACGGTCACGGCAACAGAGAGCGAGTAAACTCGCTTAAGGCACCTAACCGGTTAAATTAAAAATATAAGACAATTTATACAGCATCATTTAGAGAGCAGGCTCTCTTCTAGGGCGCCCTTCCTCGGGATTCGAACCCACTATTATTAACTAATTAAAAATAATACAAAAAAAAATACGTTTGGTGTAAAATAGTAAGGCTGCGGCCATTAGATTAGGAACTTTCCCGCATCTGCGTATTATGTTTAGAAAAACATTTTTGAAAAAGAAAATTGTAGCAACTACCAAGCGAAGACGAACTACAAAGAGAGGTTTGTAGTTCGTCTTAATTAAGAGGTTCTCAAAAGCAGTTCAGAACCTGTTAGTTATACATCTACAGGAAAAATGTGACGATCCTCTCCATTTGTCTGTTCCAGAGACAAAGTCTTAATGTCACTTTTCCTCGAATCTTATCAATTTAAGACCCGATCGAAATCAAGACTCTCTTTCCTATTGTCCAGCTTGTTAAAGATGGTGGTATACAGTCATGTGACTACAATTCATCTGCTCAGCCAATTATACGGCAGTTTGAAGGGGATCTTCATGAATAATATGGTTTAAGCGGTCCTCATCGAAGTCCACTGGTCGTCCGGAACGCTCCATGTCTTTCAGGTCGAAATTACCGTCTTTGAAACGCAAAACCATCGACGAGCTGTCCTTTCATTTATAGCATCTTCACCGTACACTTCGCAAATATCGCGAGCAGCTTTGGCAGCTTTATTCCCTCGATTGAACGCGAACAGAAGGAGGTGTCGAAAATGCTCACTTTCGTCTACTTGACATTCCATTTTGAAGGCTTGTAATCAAATAAAATAATATATGTAACGTAAAAGCAAACACAATATCTTGTAGAACAGAAAATTTTCTTTCGAATGACGTATAACCTTTACCATTTTGTTTTATTTTTGGTGCTCATTTTAAAATTTGAAAAAAAAAAAAACGGTCACAACTTATGTTAACACCTAATATTTACTAAAACTGTTATATCTAAGTTGGTAGTATGAACCGACTGGAAGCATTCGAAATGTGGATGTACCGGAGAATGCTACGGATACCCTGGACAGATATGGTCAGCAACACGAAGGTTCTTCAAAGAGCCAAAGTTGATAGAGAGTTGCTGACTAATATTAAAATCCGAAAGGTGTCCTATTTGGGTCATGTACGAGTACTTAGAGGAGCAAAGTACAAATTACTGCACCTGATCATCCAAGGCAAGATAGAGGGTCGAAGAGGTGTTGGCAGGAGGCAAATCTCCTGGCTCCGCAATATATGTGATTGGATTGGTAAATATAAGGAGCGTTGGGGATCTTTTTCGGGCTGCCGGGGACAAATATGCCTACTCTCAGGTGATAGTCAACTTTGGGCGGACCTGACATGACACTGGGAAGAAGAAGTTATATCTAAGTAACATAAATACTTAGAATATTGTATTGAAGCTTTGCAAATATGTGTGAAATACTTTAATAATTTTGTTAAATATGATAATTCTGCCAAGAGTCTCCTTTGTGTAGAGCTACATCACACTCTTGACACATGTATCGGGTCTCACTTATCTTCTTGTGTGCATCACACACCTTGCAAGCTCTGTAGAGAGCTACATCACACTCTTGACACATGTATCTGGTCTCACTTATCTTCTTGTGTGCAGCACACATTATACATATCAACACATGTTTAGACGAATACATATCACCACATGTTTAGACATTATTTGGGGACCTGTTTTGAGGATACTGTAAATATTTTCATTGTCAAGGGTGTTTTCCATATTAAAAATGATGAAACTATCATTTAAAGTTTAAATTTTATACAAAAATATTTGCTAGTTGCCACTAATATGTCCTTTTTTGGAACATGTATGGATCACGTTAAAGAACGGGACTGGGACTCAACGCAAATCCAGTTTATTACGTTAAAACACGGGACCGGGATTCAACGCGAATCTAGTTTATCACGTTAAAATGCGAGACCGGAACTCAACGCAAATCTAGTTTATCATGTTAAAAAACGGGACCGGGGCTCAACACGAATCCGTTTATCACGTTAAAACATGGGACCGGGACTCAACGCAAATCTAGTTTATTACATTAAAACACGGGACCGGGACTCAACGCAAATCTAGTTTATCGCGTTAAAACACGGGACCGCGGTCAACGCGAATCTAGTTTATTACGTTAAAACACGGAACGGGGACTTAACGCAAATCTAGTTTATCACGTTAAAACACGTACTTGGACAACTTGTATATCGGATCCATATTTTATGCTATATTTATGCATATGCTATATTTTACAATTAGTACAGATACTGTCATCTATGTAGAAGATCGTGAATATTTTTCGTCACTTGTTAAGATGATTTGTGATCGAGATGTTGTCATTTTTCTAGTCAGTCGTCATAAGTTGTTACTGCTAGCACATAAGTTAGTTCCTAGATATAATATATAAATTAGATTAGTTCTCGAGATATAAATTGGTATATAGGTATAGCCTTTGGCAAATGTTTTTACTATACCATTTCGACATATGCTTATGCTATATTTTACAATTAGTACAGATACTGCCATCTCTGTAGAAGATCATAAATATTTTTTGCCCTTGTTAAGATGATTTGTGATCGAGATATTGTCATTATTCTAAAGTCAGTCGTCATGAGTTGCCACGGCTAGCACGAAAGTTAGTTCCTAGATTAGTTCTTATGATATAAATTTCCGGATGTCTAAAGAACACTATCTGGAAAAATAAGTATATGAACATCCAAAGCAAGGTGAGGATATACAAGACCTGTGTCCGCCCCATAATGACATACAGCATAGAGTCCAGAGCCGACACTGTCAGAACCAAAAATCTCCTTCGAATCAGCGAAATGAAGGTACTCAGGAGTATCGCTGGCAAAACCCTTCGTGATAGAGTACGAAATACAGAAATCCGAAGGATGTGCGTAGTTGAAGATATTGTCTGATGGGGACGACAGAGAATAAGGTTCTGGAACGAACATGTATCTAGAATGGCGGAACCAAGAGCCGTAAGAATGGCCAGGGACAGTATCCCCCAAGTAAGCAGACCTCCAGGACGACCTCCCAAAAGATGGAAAGACAGCTGGTAGTCGACGTCACAAGAGGGAAACAATGATGCAGGATCATAACAGGCCAACAGGCCTAAAAGAAGAAGAAGAAAATATAAATTTGTATACAGGTGTAGCTTTTGGCAAATGTTTGTATTACAGATAACTTTTTTAATTAAAAAAAAATGCTAAAGTCGATGTTATTACCTATACACTGTACAACAATAAATTAATTTTATTCCGCAGCTGAGCATTGTTATTTAATAATTGCTATTAGGAGAGATAGTGATGTGTCGAGTTACGTATGGTGCGTATCCATTTGATGTACAAATAGGCAATTTCACTTTCGGCAGAGGTGTTCAACCTGACATACTTTTACTGTTTTATTTTTCTAAAATAAAACTATTTTGAATATTAATTATAGTTAAGGCATTAATACTGTGGATGTTTAAATACATTGTAATTTGTTTATTCAAACACTGTTTATTCCACTTTATATAACGGTATAATCCTATATCATGGATTAGCGCTACACTTAAATATATATTGTTTATTGGCCTTTTTACGTTGTCCTTTACTGTCCATACAGTGAGACTCTGGAATCAGTTACAAACCAATGTTATACTTGCTCCGTCTTTGGCATGCTTTAATAAGCGACTGAAAAACTTAATTTCTAGTCAGTAAAATAACGTGTTTCATTCCTTTTTTTTTCCTTTCCTTTCCACCGTCCCTTCCTTTTCCTTTGATTGATGATATCTCACTTTAATGAAAAGGAATGTTCGGGTGATTGTCATCTTTTTGGGGTTTGTGGGCATATGCTCACGTGTGTTCATGGATTTCGTGGGGATGGATAGTCATTTGAATGATTTATGTGACGATGTAACTTGCTTAATTTACTTTTGTCTGTTTGGTTGGAAGAGATTGCTGCCTGGCAATAAGCCGACCAGATTGTATTTACAATGAAAATGTTATAAAAATAAATAAGTTTAACCCTACCGATATCAAGGTTTTCCCCTCATCATCAAGGATCACAAAGAAGACTGAATTATGTTCGAATTGGTACCGATATACACGCTTTAACGGTGAAACATCGGGTTATGGGGTTGTTGGTGGAGGGAGGCTGGATACAACTTCAGCAAGCAGCAGAAAGATCTTGGGAATATTTGTGTTTGCCACATGTTCACTCCGATACACTAACTTGGATATTTCTAGGATCTCTAATCTGTCAAATTTACTGATACGCTAGAATTTGGCATCATCGATAGAAAATGTATGATTTTCATTGTGACGATGATTAGCTACAATATTTCAGAATAAATTAGAGAATTCGGTAAGGTGGATACGTGTTTTCAAAAGTGTTAAGTTTATTTAAAGCGGGGTTCAAGTTACACGTTGTCAGCTCTTATATAGGGCAAGACAAACTTGTAACAACACTGTACTAAATACATTCAGAGCATTGTGGCACAGAGTATTGTGAATATGAAATGTACCCACATATCAACAAAAATATCTTCCTGTCTTTTCCTACATAATTCAGTTTTTTCGTTAAGCCCCACATTTCAAAAACTTCTAGCTTCTTTGTGGAAGCCTGAGTAAGTGTTCATGATTTTTGTGACAGCATTTTTCTATAGCACTCGTATGATAAAGCGCAATAATTCATTTGTAGATTTAATTTTTTTCTTCAGTGTTATTTCGTTAAGCACTACATTTCAAAAACTTCTAGCTTCTTTGTGGAAGCCTGAGTAAGTGTTCATGATTTTTGTGACAGCATTTTTCTATAGCACTAGTATGATAAAGTGCAATAATTTATTTGTAGATTTTTTTTTTCTTCAGTGTTATTTCGTTAAGCACTACATTTCAAAAACTTCTTGCTTCTTTGTGGAAGCCTGAGTAAGTGTTAATGATTTTTGTGACAGCATTTTTCTACAGCACTCGTACGTTAAAGTGCAATAATTTATTTGTAGATTTTATTTTTAATTAATAAATGTTAATTTAATTCAATTTATACTCAGAAAAATTTTATATTTTACGTTGTCATTAACCAATCTTTATATTTTTAGACTAGAATATATTTCGTGATATAAAAGAGTTACTTGTTGTTATGTGTGCAGTAAAATAAAATTTAGGTTTGGAAAAAAAATGATGTTTTAAGTAAGATTAAAACTGAGGCTGTAAAATCTTTATTATTTTAGACTAGAATGGTTTGAACAAGTGGACAAAAGACTGATGAAAGAATGACAACACGAGTATACAAGTCATAAGTGTAAAGTGGAAAAGGCAGACCGAAAAAACGTGGCTGAACTAAACGGATCAGCTTTCGCTAAAAAGAGACGAGATCTATGAATGTCAAAAAGGCAAAAGTTGTATGATTGGACAGAAAGTTTGGAGATCTATTCTCTCTGCTTATACCGCAAGGGACAACATTGTCGGGCTTCCACGAAAGCGTGGAAAAATATTACATGAGCGGAATAAATGCTGTAAAAATTCGCGTACTGAAGGAATGCATGTGATGACAATCGGCGGCGGCTGGTCTGGAGGTGCGTTGGCGCGCTGAACCGGAGAAATAATTCGCAATAATGAAATTACATATTCGCAAACATGACTTCCAAAAATCTTAAATATTTGTATAGATTAAATACGTATAAAAATACTGACAAATAGTCGAGGATTTTTATTAAAGTGAAAATTCACAAAAAAATAAATCACAATTTAAAAAATATTCCTTTCAAATAGACCGGCCAAGTTTGCCAATACTACCGGAGCGATCTCCAATACGCACCGGACGGAAACGCTAATTCATATAGGCCAGACAGAGATGTACAGTAAACCGTGAGACAGCGATGTTTCATGTTCGCTCAGCGTCTCGAGGTGTGTTGGTGCTCAGCGCACCAGCGCACCTCGGGACCAGCCGCCGCTGGTGACAATGTATAAGAGAATACAAGAAAAAAGTGATTAGGGACGAATGTGAACCTAAGACTGATGTGTCAAGTAAGATCAAGATGAACGCGATGTAGAAGAGATTATTGAAAGATCAAAAGAGATGAAAGAGATGATATACCATCAAAACAAACCAATAGTTTAAATATGAGTAATTGACGTGGTAGAGAAAGACCAATAAAGTATGGTTGGATCAAATTAGTAATATTTTTAAAGACGGAAATGTAGAAAGTCTGAGAAATCGTAGGGTTTGTATGAGAAGTATGTATGGTATAGAATAGGCTAAGGATGTATGTCAAGATAAGAAATTCTGCCGCTCTGTCCTCTCTGCCTACCCCGATAGGAACATGGTGTGATGGTCTGTATGTACGAAAACATACTGCATCGAAATAAAAATTAGTTTAAACTTTCGGTCCACATAAAATACAAAGCAGGTCGTATATGGCACGCGGGTCGCGAAAATATATGTGTCGTGATAGGCAATTCTGACACTCTCCTCTTTGCCTACTCCGATACGGAAAATGTGTGATAGTAAGTAAGAATATTTAATAATTGAAAATATATTGTTTCAGATTTACACTGTATAAACATTTGAATATTCATTTAAAGATCAGAATATTCAACATCTTTGGTTGATTCAAATTCCTATAGATTGGAAGAGATGACAATAAATCAAACAGTTTGGTTGATTCAGATTCTCATAGATTGGAATAGATGGCAATAGATCAAACAGTTTGGTTGATTCAGATTCTCATAGATTGGAAGAGATGACAATAAATCAAACAGTTTGGTTGATTCAGATTTTCATAGATTGGAAGAGATGGCAATAAATCAAACAGTTTGGTTTATTCAGATTCCTATAAATTGGAAGAGATGTCAATAAATCAAACAGTTTGGTTGATTCAGATTCCTATAGATTGGAAGATATTGAAATATATTGTATCAGATTTACACTGTGTAAACATTTGAATATTAATTTAAAGATCGAAATATTTAACATCTTTGGTTGATTCAGATTCCTATAGATTGGAAGAGATGTCAATAAATCAAACAGTTTGGTTGATTCAGATTCTCATAGATTGGAAGAGATGGCAATAAATCAAATAGTTTGGTTGATTCAGATTACAATAGATTGGAAGAGATGGCAATAAATCAAACAGTTTGGTTGATCCAGATTCCTATAGATTGGAAGAGATTGAAATATATTGTATCAGATTTACAATGTGTAAACATTTGAATATTCATTTAAAGATCGGAATATTCAATATATTTGGTTGATTCAGATTCCTATAGATTAGAAGAGATGGCAATAAATCAAACAGTTTGATTGATTCAGATTCCTATAAATTGGAAGAGATGTCAATAAATCAAACAGTTTGGTTAATTCAGATTCCTATAGATTGGAAGAGATGACAATAAATCAAACAGTTTGGTTAATTCAGATTCCTAAAGATTGGAAGAGATGACAATAAATCAAACAGTTTGGTTAATTCAGATTCCTATAGATTGGAAAAGATGGCAATAAATCAAACAGTTTGGTTAATTCAGATTCCTATAGATTGGAAGAGATGGCAATAAATCAAACAGTTTGTACTGTTAACAATTACATATTGTAATGTATTGTTTTGCACTTAAGTTGTATACAGTATAACTTGACGGGTTACAGCCATATAGCAATCTCCTCCAACGAACTAGAAAAAATGTTTCAAAGTGAAAGCTAGACGGGAATATTTTTTTAGAAAAAAAATGGGTTATAACGAGAGTTGTGGGTTATAACCCACAACCTCCAAGTTGGTAGGCAGGCTTCTTTCCAATTAGGCTTCAGAGGTCTTCAGAAAGTATAATAAAAAAATTAAAAAATATAAATAAAGTTTCGATTAAAAGGTTTGTCACCCCTGTTCTGTATTTATTTAACAAGACAGAGATATTCGTAGCGTGATGGGTCCAATTGTTCTCTACTAGTTTTTTTATGAGGCTTTTAAAAGAAAGTGATGTTTTTCTGATGCGTTCAATCTTACTATGTACGATTGTACCGCATATGAAATATCAATTCATTTCAACTCTGTAAAAACAAAACATTAAGAGGACAGGGTGGGATTGAGACCAATTATAAATAATTTTTAGATCAATTATAAATACAACAGTTTGACAAAGCTTTTGTAAAGTGAAACAAGCATATTAATTTATTTTAAGTTTAACGTACACAATTTTTCCCATATAATTGTCGAATTCTACAATATTAATACCAAATCAATTTATAAATATTTATAGTGAACTTTTAAACGTATTCAATTAAGAAAGATATTATTTAAAAAAAAGATAATTTTTAGAGTATGGCACTGTCAAGAAAATGAGAAAATAATTAGTTACGCATTAGAGCTGTAAGTAGATCATAACATATGGCAGATGGAACTGTTTGATTTTGACAGATAGGTGAATGTGTCGACCTCCGTGGCCTGGTTGTAAGACGCTTGTCTGGCGATCCGGAGGTTGCGAGTTCGATCCCCGCTGGAACCCAGATTTAAAAAAAATGGGATTCCAGTCTGGTTGTCACTAAGAGCCTTTTAAAAATATTTTTGGTTGGTTGGAAGAGATTGCCACATGGCAATAAACACGCCAGGTTAAAAAAAAAGTGTCAAACTATATCAAGTATGTATTTTAGTCGACTGTACAAAATATTTACTGTACTTAGAATACGAGTATGCCCTCTTAACTCGGCGAAAATTTGTTTTTACAATCATGGATTAGCGCTACGCTCAAACAGAGATTGTCTATTGGCCTTTCCAGTTCACCGCTCCTCTTTCTTTACGTCGTCCTTTACTGTCCATGCAGTGAGACTCTGGAATCAATTACAAACCAATATAAGACTCGCTCCGTCCTTGGCATGCTTTAAGAAGCGATTGAAAAAACTCTTAATTTCTAGTCAGTAAAATAACGCATTTCATTCCTGATTTTTCTTATCCTTTCCTCTCCACCATCCCTTCCTTTCCTTTTGATTGATGATATCTCACTTTATATGGAAATGAATATCCAGGTGATTGTCCGTCTTTGTAGGGTTTGTGGGCATATGCTCATGTATGTGTGATTTATGCGACCATATAATTTGCTTAATTTACTTTTGTCTGGTTGGTTGGAAGATATTGCCGCCTGGCAATACACCCGCCAGATTGTATTTGCAATAAAAGTATTAAATAAATAAATATGTGAGTCTTATAATCAGTAAGATACAGGCAAAATCCTAGTTTACTGGGGACACGACAAAAAGGCAACGAACCCAGATCGATTAAAATTGTGTCCAAATTAAATTAACTGTTGTTTTTTCGCAATTTGTGTATTTATATTGGGAGTTAACATAAGTTGTGTACGTTTTTTTCCAATTTAAAAATGAGCACCGAAAGTAAAACAAAATGGTAAAGGTTATACGTCATTCGAAAGAAAATTTTCTGCTTTACAAGATATTGTGTTTGCTTTTACGTTACATATATTATTTTATTTGATTACAAGCCTTCAAAATGGAATGTCAAGTAGACGAAAGTGAGCATTTTCGATACCTCCTTCTGTTCGCGTTCAATCGAGGGAATAAAGCTGCCAAAGCTGCTCGCGATATTTGCGAAGTGTACGGTGAAGATGCTATGAATGAAAGGACAGCTCGTCGATGGATTTTGAAGACTTGTAATCAAATAAAATAATATGTGTAACGTAAAAGCAAACACAACATCTTGTAGGGCAGAAAATTTTCTTTTGAATGACGTATAACATTTACTATTTTGTTTTACTTTTGGTGCTCATTTTTAAATTGGGAAAAAACGGACACAACTTATGTTAACACCTAATATTACACCTTCGTTGTATAAAGTACAACCTGGCGGGCTTATTGCCATGCGACAATATCTTCCAGCCAACTAAAAATATTTTAAAGAAGCCTTAAGTGAAAACCAGACTGGAATCCTTTTTTATAAAATCTGGGTTCCAATGGGAATCGATCCCTTCAACCTCCGGGCTGGAAGACAGGCGTCTTACCAAGTACGCTACGGAGATCGTCATAAGTATGTATTTATTGACACAGTTGATTGTATACTGTCAGGTGAGCGAAATATCCCACAAAATACAAGATTAATGTTAGTAAATTTCGTTTTTAATTCGTCTTAAAGTTATTTGAGAAACAGCAGAAAGACATTAAAAATATTTTATTTATAAATAAAACATTAAAAATAAATCATGCAAAAATAAGAAAAGGAGTTAAATAATGCATTGAAGAAGAAACAATGATTGTTGAAGTAAGAATAGCGATGGTTGATAAGAGTTTGAACGAACTAATAATTGATGTTAAATACATGATTTAGTTAAATGACAGGGGATCTAATCTCTTTGTCGTTTATATTGTCTCAGTGTCACTGACAGAAGCAGTAAATGTCTTAATTTGAAGTCAAAACGTATGAAATTAGTGTAATTTGTTGTTCTGTCTTCTTGAGTGTTGAACGTTATTGTTCTTTTGAAAATATACTGTATGGTTTGTTTATAAATTGAAGGTGTTTTTGTCCAAGTACGACCTCCATGGTCTACCAACCCGGGGACACTGGGTTCAATTGCCATCGTTGGAACTCGGATTTAAAAAAGAAGATTCAGGGAGACAAAATACGAGTATATTCCAGTCTTATTATAAACTTAATTATAAAAATACGAGTAGTAATGATACAAGGACAAATAACAAAATGTAAAATAAAAAAACATTGTAAATATTGTAAGAATCATGGACCCTCAAAGTTGGTAGTATGAACCGACTGGAAGCATTCAAAATGTAGATACACCGGAGAATGCTACGGATACACTGGACGAATATGGTCAGCAACACGAGGGTTCTTCAAAGAGCCAAAGTTGATAGAGAGTTGCTGACTAATATTAAAATCCGAAAGGTGTCCTAACATATTTGGATCATGTGCTTAGAGGAGCAAAGTACAAATTACTGCACCTGATCATCCAAGGTAAAATAGAGGGTCGAAGAGGTGTTGGCAGGAGGCAAATCTCCTGGCTCCGCAATATACGTGATTGGACTGGTATAAGGAGAGTTGGGTATCTTTTTCGGGCTGCCGGGGACAAAGATGCTTACTCTCAGGTGATAGTCAACGTTGGGGGACCTGACATGACACTGGGAAGAAGAATAATATACAAAACAGTTTATATACAGGGCAAATGTGAGTGAAAGCCATGGTGGTGTAAGACCAAGAAAAATATTGTAAACAGCTTACTACCTAGCTTGCTTATTGTCATGTGACAATCTCTTTCAACTAACCAGAAATGAAATAAAGAGGCCTTAAGAGAAAACCAAACTGGAATCCTTTTTAAAATATCTGGGTTCCAACGGGAATCAAACTCGCAACCTCCGGGCTGGGAGACAAGCGTAAAGACATTGTAAAGACTATAAGCATTGAATGATTTGTGAGAGGAATATAATTTATTTCTCAACGATATCTTAAGATAAGAAACAGGAAAAAAGGCTTATAAAGTAGCTAAATGTAATTGTTTACTATATAAAAGGATTTTGAAGATTTAGGCGATATAGGAAGAATTAAGAATAAAGAAATATCGTCAGAGAAAGATCGGTGTGTGTTTGAGAAGAAACATTAGTGATGTAGGAGAACAGTAAGAGATGAAGGAAATACGTTACTTAGAAGTTTAGAAATATAAACGAAGAATTGGACATTATTTGAAATTTAAAAGTGATGTATTGGGATCAACTTCCAAAGCTAAGTTCTTGGGCGATTTTTTTATGTTAAAGCGGTGTCTTGGTTCCTTTTTTGTATTTCTGTGATTAGGAAATTGATATTTAAATGTCTTTTCTATAAACAAATAATTTTGTAACAGTATGTTGGTCCACCTTGACTCAGAGAACTTGGCGTGGTTATGTGAACTTGGCAGATAGGTAAGGTTAAAATTACATGCTGGAAAATGTGAAGGTTGTCAGTGTATGAAAGGAGAACAAATGAATAATTGAATGTATGATGACAAGAGATACCGTTAGTAAGACAAAGAAAGATTGAGAGTTTTGACATGTGAAGAGGAAACGTGAAGAAGAATAGACAAACAAGATCTAGCCTAGCCTTTCCTATCTCAACATATATCCTTAACCTCTTCCATATTCATACAGCTTCTCATACAACGTCTACAATTTTTTGACTTTTTACATATCTTTCTTTCAGAATATTATTCACTCGATCCAACCATACTTTCATTGGTCTTCCTCTTACACACCTTCCACTCACATTTGCACTATATATCTGTTTTATTAGTATTTTTTCATTCATTCGTTCCACATGCCTAAACCATGTCAGCGTACTCTTCTTTATCTAACTTAACACATCAGCTTTAAGTTCACATTCATTCTTAATCACTTGATTCCATATTCTGTCATACATTGTCATTCCAAGTGTTCGTTTCAAAGGGCGCAATTTACTGCATTATTATTCCTCTTAGCGTTTTTTCATAATCTACGTTTTACACCCATACAACAAATTTGGCACCGAAATTCTATTGTGGACTATCACATTATCGAATTTTGATATTATCTGGTTCAACTATATGTTTAAATGTCCAATAGACTTTGTTTCCTATTGCTACACGCTTTTCAATACCCCTTTAAACTCTTCTATCATTTGAGATAATTCTAATCAAAGAGCCAAATTCCTCAATTTGCTCAAATCTTTAATTTCTCCCCCATATATTGCATTTACTTTTCCTTTCACACTTTTCTATCACCATGACATAGAATTTTGCAACATTCATTCTCCGATCTTTCTCTTAGCATCTCTCATACAATTTACTTCATACATCTTAATTCTTCGCTAATACTATCATGTCATCAGCATACAGCAATTTGCATACATTCCCATTCAACATTTGTATACCTTTCTCCTTGCATCGTTGACATGACCAGAAATGGAAAGAAAGAAATAAAACGACAAGAATATTATACATGACAAGATGCATGAATGTTAAAGAAGCGAAAGAATTATGCTTATAAAGAAGATTTTGAAGATCTGTCAACCTTGTAAAGGGGTGTGATATGTGTGTTCAAATCAAGGAGGGCACAATTCAACTTTTTGTCTTCTGCTGTTCCAACTCAAAGAAGATCCAAAAATCTATCTAAACCAGCTTCCACCATTGTTAATTACTGTTTATCATGATCATTCATTGTGTTTATTGTTGAAACACTTACGATTATCATTGATGACTGGTCCGTAGTCAACTGGGTTCAGTTTATCTTCATCATCCGATCCAATCAAAGAGTCCAGGGCGTTGGAATCTTGCACACCGAGAGCTCCAGCTTTCGCAAGTTTGTGACAACATCCCTTGAGTATACCACACGATCCATCCAGAAGTCCACCGCTCATCCAGCAATACAGAAAGAACTCACAAGTTCCACCTTGGTTGCACTGGTGCGTTTCTGCTCTCTTTCTGGTTGTCTTCGCTTTTTCCGTTGTGAAATCTTTGACTTTGTCTTCGAAAGGTGGATTGGGTGCCAAGAATGGAGACGATTTTCCAACTTCATTATTTGTTAGATATGGTAGTAGATACTGTAATGTTTTAGGTGTTCTATTTCCTAAAGCTTCTGTTCTAAGTGCCCTGTTGGGTCTCACAATGTTGGATGTTTTAAAATTGGCATTAGGAAATATCAGTCTGTTGTTAACAGGTAATTTGAATTCTGTTTTTGGTGGAATGTATTCTGTTATAGGTCCAAATATGTCTAGTTTTGAAGATATGGCAACTGAGTTCTTTGGCGTTAGTTTGTCTAATATTATATTGTTATTTTCTAGTCTTATACTGTTGTTAGTTGTGTATTTTATTACGTTTATACTTTCTATAGTTTCGCTGTTCTTTTTTGTCAGTTCTTCGTTAAGTTTGTTTATTTTCTCTTGAATTTTTCGTATTTGTTTCAATGTTTCTTTTGATTCTGGTGCAGTTTGTACTGTCGTCTCTTGGTTGAAGTCGATTTTCTTAGTGGTTGAGGGTGCTGAAGTCAGGAAGCCGTGTGTTTCTGAGTGGGTGTAAAATGGAAAATAATAGATGTGAGAAATGAATGAAATTAGTACATGGAATAATAAATATAATAAGGAAGCAGTAAAAGAAAGATGTCATACAAGATATTTGAAACAGAATAAAAATAATCAAATATTTATAGTCCAACACTGATGCCTGTCTTCCAAACAGGGAGTTGTGGGTTTGATTTCCGTTTCTACACAGATTTTTTAAAAGGGCAACACGTACACGACAGAGATTGGTAAGACCAACCCAAGGGTTGCGGGTTTGATTCACGTTGAAACCCAGATTTTTTTAAACGGATTCCAGTCTAGTTTTTACTCAAGGCATCTTTAACATATTTCTGATTGGTTGGAAGAGATTTTCACGTGACAATAAACCCGTCAGATTGTACTTTATACAATAAAGATACTATATAAAATATAATACAATACAATTATTAACATTCACACACATTTAGAGCGTGCTATTAATGTTCACAGATTGTACGTTTTTTTAATTTTTCTCGGGTATCATTGAGAATTGAATCATATACCCCTGGGTGGAAGTCAAGCGTTTTACCAACTAGGCCATGGAAGTTATATACAAACATACGATATTACATCGCTTCTCTACTGGGGAAGGCAGAGATGACAGAGTTCCATACCTTTATATCTCGACTCACATATTTCACCTTTTCCATATCCATATACCGTTTCCTTACTTTTTCGTCTTTTAAAATATTATTCACTTGATTCAACCATACAAGTTAAGCGTTTTACCAACTAGGTCATGGAAGTTATATACAAACATACGATATTACATCGCTTCTCTACTGGGGAAGGCAGAGATGACAGAGTTCCAGACCTTTATATCTCGACTCACATATTTCACCTTTTCCATATCCATATACCGTTTCTTTACTTTTTCGTCTTTTAAAATATTATTCACTTGATTCAACCATACTTTTCTCGGTCTTTCTTTCACAAACATTCAACTTACATTTGCAGTATATATTAGTTTTGTTTGTCTTTCTTCATTCATTCATTCTACATGCCCAAACCATCTCAGCGTGCTCCTTCTCCACCTTACTCAACACATCAGCCTTAAGTTCACATTCACCCCGAATCACTCAATTCCTTAGTCTGCCATAAAGCGAATAGACCAAATCAAAGAGATGACTGTCTGACTCTCATTGAGTGCCACCACACTCATCATGGCTCAGGAGAGAGAGAGGAGTGCAGACGAATCTTCCTTCCAGTTGCAGACCATGAGGGATCCACGACAATCAGACATGAGCAACATGCCCATGAAGAACGCATCTTTCTTACACCTCTGCTCATTTCTTCATAACATTGAGGATTATAGTGGCCTAGTCGGTAAGAAGCCTAAATTCCAGCTCGGAAGTAACGAATTCAATTCACGTTAGTAGTCAATTGTTTTAAAAATAGTTTAAAGTATGGTTTACTCTTCATGCCCTATTGAAATCGTTCTGGGTGGTTGTAAGGGGTTGTTACAACGCAATTAGCCCGCCAGGCTGTTCCATAGACAACTAAAGTGTAATACATTACAATATTACGTATTTATATTTAATTGTCAATAAAAGCATTAAACTACTCCGTTGTAAATATCTTGTATGAAAAAAAGCAAAAAATAAAAATAAAAAAGTTAGTTGTAAAAGAGAAACAAAAAAAAAAGCAAAACAAAACAAGTAAAGCTAAAATTTTCCAACTTATTTTTTTATTTTTATGACAAACAAAAATAAAAATTCGTTTTGTCGTAAGGTTTTCGGAGTGTTGTACCGCGTTGTTTGGCACATGATGCCGACGTTTCGAAAACGTTACAGTTTTCGTCTTCAGGGCTTGTTTGTTGTCAGTGTGTCGCTATGCCATTATTGACGTCGGCATCATAACCAAACCACGTGTTACAACATTTCGAAAGACATTATGAAACTTATATAAAAAAAAACCTGAAAGTCTAAAAACTGAAAAGTAAAAATTTACGTAAGAAAACAAATACCGACGTACCATTTTACCTGTTTTGAGATATTTTATGACACACCGTCACTCTGTATGGTTTGCATTTAAGTAATTTTAAAGACGGAATTTAAACAACAGAAAAAACAACAGGTCATTTAATTTGGACACACAATTTTAATGGATCTGGGTTTGTTGCCCTTCATTCGTTGTATCCCCAGTAAACTAGGCTTTTGCCTGTATCTTACCGAGGACATTATTGAATTCGGCACCCCACTGAATGTCATGGGAGCCAAATAGACATATTGCCTTTGGGCAAAAGATGATTTAACTCTAGGGATGATGAACATTTGATCAGTTGCCATGCGTGTCATGTGTCTCTGCTGAGTCTACATCTTCCCCTCCTCTCGATGGTAGTGCCAGAGAATGGACTTGAAATATAAGTTGGCTATGTTCAGGCCCCGATACTCCCTGAAAAGCTCCGCTGTGGGATACCGAGCAGGAAGTTTATTAATTATTTTTAGAAACCTGCAGTATGTGTTTTTGTGTTAAGGTGCACCCCCCTTAACACACAAACAACTATCAATAATTGTGGGTTGTATTGCCCTTATTAAGAGCTAATATAAATTGCACTAACAGCAAAACTATATAAATTGTCTTTCTATTATTATTACTACCAAATATGTTTTTATAAACATATGCAGATGCGGGGAAGTTCCGAATCTAATGGCCGCAGTCACTAACCTTCCTATTCTTACACTCAACTTATATATCCGCCAGATGCTGGATTATAATTGAAGTTACATTTTTTTAATTTTTTTTTATCCACTTTACACGGATTTCTCCTGTTACATAAAGAGGGTCTGCTTCTAGCGTTAGCTTATTCGTTAGGAAGAATATCAGCCAGGATTCTTCTCATACTGGTAGGCGGTGCCGAGACTATATCCACAGTGTCACTCAGTTGGTTCAATATCTCTATACCAGAGTTAGCTTATTCGTTAGGAAGAATATCAGCCAGGACTCTTCTCATACTGCTAGGCGGTGCCGAGACTATATCCACAGTGTCACTCAGTTGGTTCAATATCTCTATACCAGAGTTAGCTTATTCGTTAGGAAGAATATCAGCCAGGACTCTTCTCATACTGCTAGGCGGTGCCGAGACTATATCCACAGTGTCACTCAGTTGGTTCAATATCTCTATACCAGAGTTAGCTTATTCGTTAGGAAGAATATTAGCCAGGACTCTTCTCATACTGCTAGGCGGTGCCGAGACTATATCCACAGTGTCACTCAGTTGGTTCAATATCTCTATACCACGCGTGACTGAGTGCTTAGCCATGATATTCGTCCTGTAAGTTGATATGTAGAACAGAGAGTGATTTCTTGCACGGCTATATTTATTGGGTACATCTAAACTCTAGAATCGCGGGACAGTTAAAGCAACCTTGGAAAACCTTTATCAGGAATATCGCAATGGATTCTTGCCTTCTTGTTTCGAGGCTTCTATAGTTACACACCGCGACAAGTTCGGCATGGTGAGCATATTTCAGGTAATCGCCCTTTGTTCTGTGCCATAGATATCTGAGGATTTTTTTTTGTATTTGTTCTATATTGTTTTTATATTTGAGGTGACGAGGAGCCCAAACCGTAGATGCATATTCTAATTTGGTTCTAATTAGATAATTATATAAGTTTCGAAGGATATCGGTACTGTTAAATTCTCTTGATATTCTCATTATAAAACCGAGTAGTCTGAAACAGTCTGATATCAAACGTGAGACATGGTTAACGAACGTGACTCCGACATCAAAGGTTACGCCTAAATCTTTGAATTCAGAAACTCTGTTTAGTGCCACTCCCTGTATAGTATACTGATGGTGGATTGGTGAAAACGATCGACTATAAGATACACAGACACATTTATTAATGTTGAACAGAAGATGATTTTGCACTGTAACTGTACATCACTGTAAAAGAGTAAACAAAGCATAGAACAATACTGATTAGGGAAACATCCAGCACTTAACACCTTGGAATACTAATTGATGTATAATTATCATGAAATAATTAGATGGAGAGCACAGCTGCTAGAATAAAGAAATTAATTTTAATTTTTAAATACCTTAGTCGAGTGGCTGAAGTTAATTTATTGAAAACACTGTATTATGGATTACATAAATAGATTTAAGAATATGGGAATATGTCCTGGGATGCTGCAACACACATTAATGTAAAAAGAATTGTGTCAGCACCAGAGCAGTTTTGAAAGTGATGCAACATTTAATTCATATATCGACGGGGTGCCGAATTCAATAAAGGCAAAAGGAGGAAAACAATTTAGGCAGTCGATCGGAGCGTGGTTGTTATTGCGACAGGAGTTTGAATATTTGGGTTTGCAAGAGGAATGACTTGTAGCAAAGGTTTGTGTGAACTCTTGAGTGTGGGTTTTTTTTATCATTATGTGCGGTATATTGTGGGATGAACGTTTTAGTCTGTCTGGAGTGATGCAGTGTGAGGGGTTTGATTCGCGTGATAAAACATATTTTGTCAAAAGGCAATATGCCTATTTTGCTCCTATGCCATACAATGGGGTGCCGAATTGAATAAAGGCAAAGGGAGGAAAACAATTTAGGCAGTCGATCGGAGCGTGGTTGTTATTGCGACAGGAGTTTGAGTATTTGGGCTTGCAAGATGAATGGCTTGTGGATAAGGTTTGTGTGCTCTTGAGTGTGGTGTTTTATATTTATGTTTTTATGATTATGTGCGGTATATTGTGGGATGAACGTTTTGGTCTGTCTGGAGTGATGAAGTGTGAGGAGTTTGATTTCGCGTGATGTATACATATGTAATTTAGTGTCACTGTTTGTTAGGTTGATGAGAATGTGAAACGGGGTTTTATATAATAAAAAATCGGAAAGAAGCACCGATTTATTTTTTCATGCTATATGTCCTCAGTGAGATACAGGCAAAAGCCTAGTTTACTGGGGACACGACAAATGAAAGGTAACAAACCCAGATCCATTAAAATTGTATATCGAAATCAAATTACCTGTTGTTTTTTTCGCAAATTGTGTATATTTCTTGTCATGTGTAATAATAATAAAAAATAAATAAATTGTATTTATTTATATGCCAATTGTCTCTTATATTGTATTTATTTATATGCCAACTGTATCTTATATTGTATTTATTTATATGCCAACTGTCTCTTATACTGTATTTATTTATATGCCAACTGTCTCTTATATTGTATTTATTTATATGCCAACTGTCTCTTATATTGTATTTATTTATATGCCAACTGTCTCTTATATTGTATTTATTTATATGCCAACTGTCTCTTATATTGTATTTATTTATATGCCTACTGTATTTATTTATATGCCAACTGTCTCTTATATTGTATTTATTTATATGCCAACTGTCTCTTATATTGTATTTATTTATATGCCAACATTTTTCTTTTTTATGCATTTAATTTTTGTCATTTGTTTCATGAAAAAATGTTTATTCCACTTTGTGTAACGGTATAACCTTACCGGTTTCAAGGCTTTCACTTCATCATCAGAGGAGCACAAACAAGACCTGATGATGAGGTGAAAGTCTTGAAACCGGCAAGGTTATACCGTTACAAAAAGTGGAATAAACAGTGTTTGATAAAACAAATTACAATGTCTTTAAAACTCCACAATGTTAATGCCTTAACTATAAACAATATAAGCATTTAATTTTAGTGGAACAAATCATCCTAGTTTGAGTAGATTGCCTTTTAGCACAAAAAAAGTTTATTCTCAAATGTGTCAATCTTTTGGTTGGAAGAGATTACCACTTGATAATAAACTCTACTGTATTTTAATAAATAAATTGCTAAGATTTGGTTTTATGCAACATTAACTTTGATGCTAGCGAATCCGCGAAAAAATAATTGACTCCGTCGAATTTCCTTTAATAGCATGAAAATTAATATTAGACGCTCACGTTACGGTCGACAATTACATATAATGAGCGCTGGAGAAAGTCAACAATACTTTATATTTTTATATGGACAGAGATAGTACTGTGAGGCGTGTATACGAGTACATTCATATTAGAGCTTTTGAAAACATTTCAAAATGATTTTTGTTATAAACCTACGTTATATCATATATATACTCGTACGAGTAAGAAATATTGTAATATTTCATATACATGCTAACATACCATCACGTCATTTCCCTATCGCGGTAGGCAAAGAGGACATCCTTCGTTTCTTCAATATCCAAATCGTCCATTATTGGTAGGCCTCGTAGTCGAGGATTCCTTTACCATTTCAATGTCAATTGTCAATTCAGTTGGAAACGAAGTTGTGCCGTGGAATTTTTTTTTTTTTTTTTTATCCAATTTGCACGGATTTGTCCTGTTACACAAAGAGGGTCTGCTTCTAGCGTTAGCTTATTCGTTAGGTATAATATCAGCCAGGATTCTTCTCATACTGCTAGGTGGTACCGAGACTATATCCACAGTGTCACTCAGTTGGTTCAATATCTCTATACCACGCGTGACTGAGTGTTTAGCTATGATATTCGTCCTGTAAGTTGGTATGTAGAACAGAGGGTGATTCCTTGCACGGATATATTTATTACGAACATATAAACTTAGTGTTTCTAGAATCGCGGGACAGTTAAAGCAACCATGGAAAACCTTTATTAGGAATATCGCGATGGATTCTTGCCTTCTTGTTTCGAGGCTTCTATAGTTACACACCGTGAGAAGTTCGACATGGTGAGCATATTTTGGGTAATCGCCCTTTGTTCTGTACCATAGATATCTGAGGATTTTTTTTTGTATTTGTTCTATATTGTTTTTATATTTGTTCTGATGAGGAGGCCAAACTGTAGATGCATATTCTAATTTGGTTCTAATTAGATAATTATATAAGTTTCGGAGGATATCGGTACTGTTAAATTCTCTTGATATTCTCATTATAAAACCGAGTATTTTGTAACAGTCCGATATCAAACGTGAGACATGGTTAACGAACGTGAGTCCGACATCAAAGGTTACGCCCAAATCTTTGAATTCAGAAACTCTGTTTTACTTCAGATACTTCAGCGTTATTAGTTTTACTTCAGATACTTCAAATACTTCAGCGTTGTAGAGCGTCGTATCTGTCGCACGATGCGCTAACAATCCGGTATCTACAATGACAGCGACGCCGCTTTACAAAGCCGAAGTTAGTCGATTACGGCCGACAGTCTCTTTCTTAAGGCCGATGTGTATTACTTACCGCCGGGTACTGAACCTTGTTATTCAACTCTATTTCTTAGATTTTTTACATTTCCTTGGCAGCGACGTGATGGTATGTTTGTATGTAGTCAATATAAGCCACATTTAATACAAAAATGAGTCAATAACTATTGTAGGAAAATTGAAATACCAGAAATGTTTTCGGACATCGTGAAGGAATGCTAAATAAATATTGGAATGGCCATTATACGCTGTAAATTTATGAATTGATGACATTGAATGGTTTTTAACCAAGAAATGCAATATTTCCTTATTTTTAATCAATTTTATAAAATTATATTCGCAATAATCGAATAAGTCGCGGCCCGGCATTGCTTAAAGAGACATACACTAAAACCCGGATATACGGCAGGACCTAGATCTTGAGACTCACAGTAAAGGGCGTCCCGAAAGAATGTATACACACTTTTGATAAGGGATGATAAACTCTGTCTTTATTAAGGTATCTTCTTCTTCTTAAACTTTCTGTAGACTCTCAAGAGTCTGTTACTGCAGGATTGTCTTCCTGTGATGCTGAGCTCCAGCTATCTCTCCATCGTTTCGGAGGTCTCCCTGGTGGACGCCGTCCATCCGGCACCCCATGCAGAGCTATGTATGGAATTCTTGTGGAATTCATTCTCTATACATGTTGGTACCAGTATCGTCGACGCTGTCGTCCCCATCTGACCACATCTTGGACCTCACAGACCTCTCGGATTGTGGTGTTCCTTACACGATCACGCAAAGTCTTCCCAGCAATTATTAAGATATATCTGCAATAGAAGAATTCCGTTGCCTAGTTGGTATGACACCTATCTCTCAGCCCGGAGTTTACGGGTTGAAATCTAGATTAAAAAAAATGATTCTAGTCTGATATTCACTTAAGGCCTCTTTAACATTCTTTCTGGTTGATTGGAAGAGATTGCCACATGGCAATAAGCCCGTCAGGTTGTACTGTATACAACGAAAATGTAATACAATACAATATACGATTAAAACTCTAAATTATGAAAACAGACATAAATATTTTGTATCACAAGTGCTCAAACTAATAATCATTATGTTCCAAGAACTACTGATAATGTGGAATCGCAAACATAGCAAATAATTTGTTTTGGTATTTGGGCGCATTCTCTTTCAATGGCTGATCGTAATTCATTTACTGTTGCTGATTTTGCACCATTAACTATATCTTTTTTGAGTCCTAATAAGGTCGTTGGCGTGAAGTCTAGGGAACGGGGCGGGTGGTATTCAATACTACCTCTACGTCCAATTTCCATCAAGATAGATCCTTACACCACGATGGTAGTGGGAATGTGCAGGTCTTGCTGGAAATAAGAGCCCTCCTCATCCCTAAACTCCTCACGAATGCGCGGTATTATAAATTCGTGCAGCAAGTTCAAGTTTAAAACGGTATGGTGTAAAAGTGTGTACACATAGAGTACATAGCGCCAAACTTTCCTATCTCGAAACACAAAGTAAGCTTCTACATGGAGTATATTCAGGTGCTAAAACAACGATCACCAACCGGGATGTCCGAGTCTACTCTAATGGTTCTAAGTCCGATTATTGGGGCTACAGACTGATTTGTCTCCCAGCCACGCTCTTCAATATGTTTGCATCACTGATAGATTTTGTGATTCTATACGGTAAAAAAAAAGACTGGAACCTTTGTTTTTTTTTTGATACCATCGGGCATTGAATCTGAAACCTTTGGATGAAAGTCAAGCGTTATATCAACTAACCCACTCTTATATAATAATTCTAAACCCGATAACTCGATTATTGGGGCTGTAGAATTATTGGTCTCCCGGCCACGCTTTTTAATACGTCCGCATCGCCGTATTAAATACATCTTGAAGTATCATACAATTGAAAAAAAAAAACAGAGTGGAACCTTTGTTTTACTTTTTTTTGGTTACCATCGGGAATCGAATCTCAAACCTTTGGATGGAAGTCAAGTGTTATATCAACTAAGCCACTCTTATAGTTTTAAATTCGAAGGATCGATTATTGGGGCAAAGCACTGATTTGTCTCTCTTTTCAATACGTCTGCATCACTGGTAGATTTAGGGGTACCATACGGATGAAAAAAAAAAACAAAGTTGTATCCGTTTTTTTTTGGGTACCATTGGGAATTGAACCTGAAATCTATGAGTGGAAGTCCAGCGTTATATCAAGTAGGCCACGAATGTCCTTTTCGTAATTGATGATTTATCTTTAATGTAAAAAATATTTCTCAATGTCGCATTAAACGAATCGTCATTACAAATAACCAACGCAAACACCGTGTAATTTTAACGCCTTCCTTTTCTTTTTAACTGTCCAGTTTTGTCAACAGTTAACCTTGGATCAACTTGATTTTCCGTTAACAATATCCATTTTTTGTCCTTCCATTTCATGTGGCGGAAATCGTACAAATCGTTGTGTGTATTATTGTGTAAAGGTATTTCTTAATTTTTTTTTCATGTCCTAAAATATAAAGATGACCTCCGTGGCCTGTTCGCAAGATGCCTGTCTCTGAACCCGGAGGTTACCGGTTCAAATCGGGTAAAAAATATTCCAGTAAGTTTTTCACTTAAGACCACTTTAACCGTTTATTTATTTATTTATTTAACACTTTTATCGCAAATACAATCTGGCGGGCTTATTGCCAGGCGGCAATATCTGACAACCAACTAGACAAAAGTAAATGAAGCAAGTTACGTGGTCGCATAAAGCATTCAAATGACTATCCATCCCCACGAAATCCATAAAAATATACGTGAGCACATGCCCACGAACCCCACAAAGACGGACAATCAAAGACGGAAAAGAAAAATCAGGAATGAAACACGTTATTTTACTGACTAGAAATTAAGAGTTTTTTCAGTCGCTTCTTATGAATATGACTGTTGCAATGACGAAATAAATACAATAAAATGACGAAAAATCTACCCTTATCGACTAGAGCTAGAATTGCACAAGAAATATATAATACTAGAAATATAATGGAATATTGTGCACAGCTGAGAAAATACCTAAATAGCAAAAAATGTAATAAATCCCAATTTACTTTAAAAAATAAAACAAATGACGTTTGGTGGCTACAGTAGCGCCCGAGCGAAAAACGAAGTAGGTTATACCGTTGTTTGAAACAAGTAGGTTATACCATGGTTTAGAATAACAATGTAACATAGGTTAAACGTTATTTTGGAATAACCACCATCCTGTCGTGTAGCTCATTACTGAGCATTGTGACTCTTATGATAGCCTCTGAGGACTCCTCTCCATCCATCCCTGCACTCCGTGGCTCGAAGGGCAGTTGTTAAGGGTAGTCCAGTTGTGTCTACCACTTGGTAAGTCTAACGCTTTGCGATTCTTCATCTTGTGCGTCTTTCTTCCCCGTTTCCATTAACCACAAACTTCTTTAAACTGTCTCCATTGCCACGAGTAATGTGCCCAATGAATCGTTAAAGGCATATTGTCAACATTCGGAATAACAAAGTTATAATGTTGTTTGATATTAGTAGGTTATAACGTGGTTTGGAATAATAAAGTAGGTTATAATGTTGTTTGGAATAACCTAGTATTATTGAGTTTGTTTAAAAAAATACATGATACAATGTATGCTCGATACGATCAATTTCGTATGAGTTGCCAAATCTCACGATCGGAAGCAGTTTGGACTTGTGTTGTTGATACAGGCGGCCCTCGACTTTCGCACAATTCGCTATTTCGCACATTTAAAAAAAATCAATTTTTAAAGATTTTTGTCGATAACGTAAAAATTGTTCGCTTCCATGCAGTCGCTTCCACTTTTTTGGAAGAACTATACTATATATGGAACGCAATAAACAATATTGGAGACTCGTGGACTGAAATAAAAGAGTCAACAATGAAAGGTTCCTGGAAACAATTATGCCCACAAATGATGAGTGGTTTTATAAATTTTAAAGAAACTCCGGAAACTATCACAGATGAAATAGTTAGCCTAATGAATGAACTAAACTTGGACGTCAACAACGAAGATGTTAATGGGTTGATTGAATCTCACTCAGTACCTCTGTCAAATGAATACTTAATTGAGCAACAAGAGTCAAATGGAATACACAATGGAAGTGAGGAAGAAGAAGCTGATAAAATCGTCAAGACTTTGACAATCAAAAATATGAATGAAGCCTTCATGCATCTTAACTAATTAGTGACTATCATGGAAGAATGTGATGGAAGACCAATGGAGAACGTATATCTCAAGTACGTAGAGCGATTGAGAAAGACACAGCATGTTATAGAACTCTTTATCAAGAAAAGAAAAAAAATTGTGGTATTCAACAAGTTTCTTGACAAGTTTATAAAGAAAACACCTGAAAGCACTTAAAAATGCCTCGTTAACGGTTAAAAAGTATGATATATTGATAAATAAATATTTTTAATATATTATTGATAAATAAATATTATTATTAATAAATAAATACTTTAAAATAGAATTTTTGATATTTTTTACATCCCTCTACTTTCGAACATTCAACATTCGCACACATTTTCAGGAACCAATTATGTGCGAAAGTCGAGGGCTGCCTGTATACCAATTTCGCGTATATAAGTGAGCTGTCCCAGAACAGACAAAACGCCTAGTTAAACGGCTGATATAGGCCGTATGTCTTGCATAGAATTAAGTAGACATATAAATAAAATGATAAAACTTGAACGGAAGTATTAATACGCAATTTCCCTAAGATTGATTTTACATAGACTCACTTCAGTTACTTGTTACACGCAAGGGGTTAGTAGCTTAACCAGGAAGTTACCGCTGATGGCAAATCAATAGTAACGTTGACCGGCTAATCAATAGCTTTTTCCTGGATTTCTATTGTGCGAAAATTGTATATTTCATGCTTGACTTATTATTCTTCTAAATGTTGGTATAATGTGACTGATTTTTTTTAGCTAGTTGCTAAGATGCTTGCCTTCCAACCGGGGGGGTTCGGGTTCAATTTCCACTTGTTCCAAAAAATGATAAAATATTCTTGTCTATATACCAAAAAATTATAAAGTATTCGTTTGGTAACAACACTTACCATGAATTCAGATAAATTGTAGAAGTTGTAGGATAAGGTGTATGGATGTATAAGAGGCGAAAGTTATAAATTGTATAAAAATCCATACAATGACCATATTGATTGCCCAAGATGTGCAGTCTTGTTACGCAAGAGTTGTACAAATAATTAGTTACAACCACTTCACTATGGAACACAACATTTTGTCGAGTGGGCCTTCAAGGAACGTGTAACATGACAATCTGAGTTAGTTCCGGACTATTGAAATACGAGCTGACAATCTTAAACAATGTTATGAGGTCAAACATCTTCCTTCCATCTGACAAGGTTGTAAGCCTCATCAGTGCACACGTTTCAACTGCTATAGTCAGCCTTTTTCCATGTCCACGTTTCACTTCTGTATATCAAAGCTGGCACTAAAATATTGTTGTGGACTATCAACTTAGCAGATTCTGATACATTCCGGTTAGAATATATAATATATTAGGTCTTTCAAATTGAGCGGTTTTTTAAATTCTTGAATAAAACACAGATGGCGTCGCGAACTTGCCTGGGTCTTATGACATTTAAGAAGTGGAATGTAACATATGGCATTTATAAAAATGGAGTCGTATACAATAAACCAACGCGTTCAAATTGAGAATTATTGTATCTATTGTAATCTCCGGAAACGGTGATGTTAATTGCCCACCAAGATCATGTGATCTGACACCGTTGGACTATTTTCTCTGGGGTTAAGTGAAAATCCAGGTCTATAAGAATGACCCCCGATCAATTCATGAGCTGAAGGACGAAATTATTCGCGTTATTGGTGAGCTAGAACCGCAATTATGACAAAATGTCATCGAAAATTCTGACAAAAGAGTGGACATCTGTGGAGCTGCAAGAGGTGGACATTTGGCAGATATTGTTTATTGTGTTTAAATGTCATACATTATACTTCAATGACCAATAAAAAGTTTTTTGAAATCAAAGAAAATTGTGTGTTTTATTCAAGAGTTAAAAAAAATTCAATTAAAAAACCGCTCAATTTGAAAGACCCTTTATTATTTATATTTATTACTTTCAACAACATATCATAGTCCAACTCAGTTATATAACGCAAATGTGAATGGAAGTCATGGGAGAGGAAGACCAAGGAAAGTATGGTTGGATCAAGTGAATTATATTCTGAAGGAACGAAACGTAGAAAGTCAGATACATCGTAGAAGTTGTATAAAAAAGAGGATGGGTGTAAAAGAGGCTTAGGATGTGTGTCGAAACAGGAAAGTCTGGCACTTCATCCTCTATGCCTGCCCTGATAGGAAGATGGAATAATGGCACTATTTACATATTTTAATGAGAAAAGATTTATAGATTTTTCGACATGAAGAAATGTGGGATCAATATTTAAAGAAGTCTGCATGATAAAACAATGCAAACAGCTGACATTGGAGGCTTTTTGCAATTCCCACGTTGTGGAATATCTTGATGGATTGTAAATCGACACCTTGCCACCAGAGAAAACGATACAATTGTCTCACGCAGACAATGCCATGGGATAACAGATGATGGAGAAAGTGTCTTCACAAAGTCAAGGCAGAAGTGTTGTGGCTTCAACACTCTCTCGATGGAACTTTAGTCTGTGGTTTGGGCTAGAGATCTTCCTTATATGTTATGGTTTAAAATTATTATATTCTAACAAACATATTTTGCTTTATATATTATTTATAGTTAAGGCATTAACATTGTGGAGGTTTAAAGACATTGTTATTTGTTTTATCAAACACTGTTTATTCCACTTTTTGTAACGGTTTCAAAGCTTTCCCCTCATCATCAGGGCAGCACAAACAAGACTAAATTCTGTTCGAACTGGTACTGAGATACACGCTTCAAATGGTAAATATTCGGGTTGGAGACCTGGGGGTTGGGGAGGCATGGTACAATTTCGGCGAGCAGCGGAGAGATTCTTGAGATATATGTGTTTGCCAGATGTTCACCTCGATACACTGATAATAATTTCATTGTATACAGTACACCCTGGTGGGTTTAATGCCATGTGATAATAATAATTTCGGTGTATACAGTACACCCTGGTGGGTTTAATGCCATGTGATAATAATAATTTCGGTGCATACAGTACACCCTGGTGGTTTTAATGCCATGTGATAATAATAATTTGGTAAAAACACAAGCTAATTTATTTGGTATTATTATTTTTATAATTCTGATTAAAATTTTCGTTTTTGTAATTTTGTTGATGTTTAATTCTGTCTGAATATGTTGATGTTTAATTCTGTCTGAATATGTTGATTTTTTCACTTTATTTTTATGTTTAATAAAGTGATTTCAATATTTGTACTAATTTTGAACTTACATATTTATTTCATAAATGTCAAAAATAAAAAAAAACTCTTCTCGTATTTTTTTCCTTTAATTTTCGTCAGCGCAGATTTCAATATAAAATGTTGCGCAAGATAATGCAATGCATAATCCGTAGTCATTTTATCTTTTTCAATCCTCAATTATAAGTGATTAAAATGAAAAGTTTGATATCTAGTGAAATATTTAATATCGAGTACTGTACAAACTTATTAATTTGAGTAAGTAAAGTAAATGACTAGGGGGTCGACGGTTTTAAAAGTTTTTGGCAAAGGGGTCTGCGGCCGAAAAAAGTTTGGGAACTCGTGGTTTAAACCAATTCGTTAAACATGTTCAAATGACCTCAACATACTTTTTCCACCCTTCAACACATTATACCATAAGCTCACATTCATCCTAAATAATTATACTTCTCATATTGTCATACATTGACACACCACATATTCTTCTCAGAGTAGGTTAATTTCCACGGCATTTAACTGGCTCTTTTTATTCAATTTCCACGTCCACGTTTTATTCCCATACATAAAAAAATAATACTATTGTACTTTTTTTTCATTTGGTTCCCTTCAATATATCCGAATAAGTGTGGCCGGGAGACAATATTGTCTTATCAAGCCTTTGGGTTTAAAATATGTAGAGTAGACATTGCACTCGCGGTTCGTTACTGAACGTGTTGGCAATACTACCGCTCGCAGTATTGTTACTAGACGAACTATTTTACCGCAATGACACCCTTTTTTTTTGGGTACTGGTACTAGGGGGTCGACGGTTTTAAAAGTTTTTGGTAAAGGGGTCTGCGGCCGAAAAAAAATTGGAAACTATTGATTATATGATATTTAAACGTCATTTTTTTTACATTTATAATTAATAGATGTCAGTATTTTTTTTTGCAAGAGGTATGGGTTCTATGAATACATGGAACCGGGATGGTCATGGATCTCATGGGTAAATTCCTGATAGCTGATCGGTTCAATGCGTCGCTGCCCTCAGAGTAAGGTTGTCATTAAAATGAATAACTACTATCTATGCGCACCTACCACTTTGGTTGTTGCAACACAGTAAAAGAGGTGTTTCTATGACGTGGCTCAATAGAGGATGTGACTCTCTCGTACCAATAGGCGACATGATTGTGTAACACCAAGACTTATGGACACGTTAGGAAAGTCAATAACATTAGGCTATACAATGCATACATGCCGTCTTTAATATTTAACAGTTATTGATGGTATTGCCTCATTGTTGACTTGTTATAATATATGGATTTCACCTCTACAGACCTGAATTAATTTTAAGTTTTTTTTTTGAAATATCCTTTCTTGTGTGTATTATTTAAATTTAATGCAAGACTTGTTTTTAATAGGCAATCCACCCAAACTAGAATGATTTTGGTCACTAAATTAAAGTCATTATGCAATTGTGTCAATATAATAAAACTTATTTAAGAAAATGACAATTCTAGACAACTTGACGTGATTTATATTTAGGGTGTGGGCTGAAAAACATCTGGTGTCACCGTGGCTGGGTTCGCCTTATATTGGTGGGGTGTATCTTGGCCGAGGGGATGTTATTGGATGAGCCCAGAACTTTTCTAGTTTCTGTATTTAATGTATTATCTGCAATTTATGTGTTTTAGAAGTGTTATTTAAATATATTTTGTACATACTATGTTGCCGTCAATAAACCTATATTTATTTATTGATTTAAGGGTATAACTCTACCGTCTTCAAGGTATTCACCTCATCATCAAAGGAGCACGAACAAGACTATATATT